>JAPCYS010001042.1:0-34854 GCA_028641055.1 Alopecurus myosuroides
AGCAGACTCAAGAAATGCTACAACTCATCACATACGTACGGAGTAGAAGAAGAAATGCTACGGCTAGCCGACGGACCAACTGAAAACGGCAACTAACTGACGAAACGGCAACTACCTGAAGTGCTACACCGTCGGGTTTACCGGCAACAAGTCACCCTCTGTGCTGCGACTCAAATCAAACACACTCCACTTTCTTCATTTCATGGTGACACAGATAAGCAGCGAAACCATCAACTTGCATAGCCACCGAAAAATTAGCGACAAGTTTGTAACTGGATTCACCACAAGACGATCGATTCACCACAGATTTTCTTTTCCATGGCACATCCCCGCGGGGATTTAAATTGTTCGGTGCTCAGACCAGGTATTTAGTACTACTATCAGATGCTTTATTCAGGTTCAGTCCATGAAACTGTGATGACTTTTTGTTTCAGCTCAACGACACCAAAACCAATTGGGAAACGCGAAGAGGGTTACCGAGTACCATGTAGATCAGGACGCCTCTTGTTTCTTTGGTTCTCAAGGCTTGGTACCCTGTCCAGTCCATCTGCCTTGGGTTTAGAGCATGCCCTTATCTTTGAGCACAACTCGCCTACTCATCGGCATTCAGAGGCTACTGAGACACCAATTTTCCGCACCTTCAGAGCTGGGCGTTGGCTAGTGGCACCGTGCACACACCCCGCCTTCGCTACAGGGGGACCTCCACCTGCTGGTTTCATTTACAGCTTGTTCACCTTGGAAAAGAAAAGGATTGTTCAACTACATGTCAGATCACTCAATTAACAGAAGAAGTTCCCCACACTTGGATACATCCCAAAGATCGTCCTAAGATTTGAAACTTACACCATCATACAAATTAAGAGTTTACAATCATCAGACGATAACATGGCACTAGCGCCAAAGATAACCTTAACCTGGGCTGGGTTGATCAGCATACTAATCCATAACTTTAAGTTGCACACTAACATATCACAGGGATAAACATGAGGAGCGCCCAGGCGGGGTTGATCACAAAGCTTCAGTACAGGTAGTTAGAGGCACACATGATAATCTCCAAAAACACATACCAAACCCTGCTGGATTGATCAAACAGTTTCAGGAGGGAAAAACCATGTCGGACGCCACTGGCCTGCATGACGTGGCGGTGCTGCTGCAACCCCTGACACCAATGGCGTGATTGTGCCATTCCTGATATTGTACACACCTGAGTCACGAAGAGGGTTTGCAGACAACTTCGGCCAGGGATAGTTGAAAGTGCATGGTTCCCCCATATGTGGTTTTGGTAATTAATGACAATCCTTATGGACTAATGTTTGCATTGAGTTATCCTTGTAGATCTTGTCCATAGGAAATAATGGAGTTCATGTGTTGAACTTTATTAGCTTCCTTGATGGCCATTGTTATGTTTATGGATTTATATGAAGAATGGTCATGGTTTGAGTTGAGCTTATTGCTAGTGTGTCTTGAAGAAAAGTATTAGGTGATCTTTCATTATCTTCTTCAAGACATCATCTTTAGAAGTGAGAAGCAAAGATACAAGGTTGATCAAGCAAGCGATCAACACACAAAGCTACAAGTTGTACCAAGTGGGATTGTGTATCTCATGGTATGGTAAGCAATTGTCAAATATAGCTTTGTGAGCTAACCCATGATATGTGTGTGTCGCATCTCTATGTGTGGTTAGGTATCTTTCCATGGGCATGAACCAAAAGGAAGATTTCATATAGCCCATGGTCTATGTCGTCGTCAAGCGGTGTTTGTCATCTAGCTTGACGTGGAAGCTCAAGTGAAGCATCTAGAAGATATCCTATGCTTGATGCTTGCCACCCTTTTGGAGATTGTGGCCTTGTGAAGATTTGCCGAAGGGTCTCTCCCATAATGGTGTATGGGGGAGCTAGTCTCTCCCATAATGGTGTATGGGGAGCAACTTGCAAGTCTTCATCAAGCGGAGTTTGTGCTAGCAAGCGCAATCAAGAAAGAAGATCCAACTTGAGAGAGTCAAGATCGTCATCATCTAGCTCAAGTGGAATGCTCAAGGCAAAGGTATAATCTTGATAGGTTTTCTATTTTACCGGTCTCGTGTCTTTGGGAGACCGGGTTATAGGATAGATAGTCGTACTATCAAGAGGGGCTCTCAAGTGAGTAACTCGATCGAATCGTTATGGAGAGCTCAAACCTTTGCATACTTTGCATATAATCTTTCTTGGTTCTTATTTGGCTTTTGTCTCCTTTGGTAGTGCTTGTCGTGATCTTCATGACAAGCCTTGGTTTCTCGAAAACGGATTTCGTAAGAAAAACTTGTTGCGTTTTCGGTGGTGAAAATATTCCGCTTGTGTCAGACCCCGGACCCAGAGATATACATACTGTTATGTGCTCCTAGCCATGGACTCACAAGGGCTTCAGGGTTACCAGCCCCGGCCGCAACAAACAACGGCAGGCAGACCGGATTCATCGGCACGTAGTCCGGATCCCCGGTCTACTACTCCTTGTATCCATGCTAGTCATAACCAACTATGCATACCCAAGCGTCCACGAGTCGGATGAAACTGAAGGAACGGGACCAAAGTTATACAGGGCTGCTATGTGTCCAGAAAGTGCAACAACAATCGAGGGTTACTGGGGTTACCTCGCCCAGGCCGATCATATCGACAGGCGGGCTCGGACATGGATCATCGGCTCCACAACCCCTCGACTGCGACAACTATGCAGGCATAGCCAAAACTGTATAACAATGAGCTCGACACCAACAACCGATCAAAGCAACACTCTAGACATGAAGTTGTATTAAACAGGTGTTACTAGAGTATAGCTTACAAGCAGAGGTCACACGACCCAACATTACATCAGACAACGGAAGGCAAATGTTGCTAATCAACAAGAACCAAAAAGGCCTAAGAGGCCGCAACATAAGGCGACGTCCCAGCCCATAGATTCCAGGCTGCTACCTGGGAACCCCAAATTAAGTACTTTTTGTGGGATTTTCTCAAACCATTTAAATTCATAATTTAAATTGGTTAAAACATGATTTGAATTTCTGTTTCATGCATGTATGAGATGAACACAACACCACACACCCTATTTTAGAAAAAACAGGGATGTTACAAATCTACCCCCCTTACAAGAATCTCGTCCCGAGATTCTCGAAGGAGAAGAAAGAAGGAACACCGGTTTTGAAAGATCTTCTCGAACCTTACGGTTCTCTTCTTGAAGAGGTTGATCCGTAGCATCTTGAAGTATTGAATGGATACACCTTAGGTAAGAGGGAAACTCTTAGGAAATGATCTTCACGAAGATCGAGTATCTCATGGCTAACTCATGACAAGAATGTCCGTAAAGAACTGTTGAGTTAACGTGCATGAAACACATCAAGATAACGGAGGGAACTGAGAGAGGGTTTCAAGTTTGCGGACGAATGGTCTTGAAAGGATTTAGAATATGAGCTCTGCACAAACCTTTAAATCCTTTTGGAAAAGATAGGTTGAACAACTGATGGCACCGAGGTTTCTTCAAACAGAAAACCAAGATGGAAAGGATGGTCTTGGATACCAAAACATAATATCCACGGACGAGGGAAAACACGAGAAACCACTGTAGTCCGTCCGTCAGAGAAATTTTTGATACAGAATCATGTTCACTCTTCGGAGTGGAGAAGGGAAGTAAATGGGGCTTTCAACCATTCCATAACAGCTTTCTTGAAATCTTTGTCGAAGATCATGAGGTTACTTCACAACAGAAGATGAGTAACCAAAGGATGTTGGAACACCGTAATGAAGGAGGTATTCTTGGTCACACCATAAGAATGGATAACCAACGAGGATTGAAACACCAGAAGGAATAGGGAATCTCTTTCCTATTTTGGGTTGGACGTAGCAATACATCTACCACATAGTTTAAGATCCCACGGTTGAAGTGACTGACAAATTCACACAATGTGTGAGAAAAACAGAACTTCAGGTACCAACAAATTGAAATAGGGAACTGATCAAGGGCGGTTACAAAACACCACGAGATGATTCTCCTTGGGAACTTGTTTCCATTGAAAGGAAGGTTTGGAGGATTGACAAGGAGACATTGGAAGAATCAACTTCCAGGTTCTCCTGGAGGTTCTTGATACCAATATCAAGCTTATGCAAGCCTTCTACAGGTAATCAAGTGAATGTAGATCTCCGGTTTGGAAGGAGGGGAAGAGGAAACTTGTTAGAATGAACCACACAAGAATTCTCACGGGGAGTGGTTGTCATTACGGATTTAAAGGATTACAAATTTAGGCCCTCCGGCTAGTTGTGCCAACCACAACATCAACCATGCCGGATTTTCAAATGAACCTAATTTAATATCCTTAAGAAAACACCAACCATCGTTGCTGCTTGAGATTCAGCTCTGGTTAGTGAGTTGATAACTCAGACTCGGTATGTTTGATCAGCGGGATTGCACCGGTTACCAACGAGATACATATGCTGGATTCTCAAGATATGGACTATGATGCCAAGCTCAAGAAGATGAGCAGGATTATGGAACCCATGTATTAGCAACTTGTGGAAGACGGTTGCACCTACATGACTTACTTACAAATAACACATCGGAGTCCTGGTTGGGAAGATGATAACAAAGATAACGAAGTTCTTAAACTTCTTCTCTTTTACGAAAAATCAATCAGTGGCTTAATGTGGATGGAAACTTCTTACAGTAGACGGAGGTAACAACCAACCATCTTAAGAATAGTCCACACATGCATGACCGACTTGGGATTATTCCCGAAGGAACAAGAAAACTCTACTCGGATCCACGGCGACAACATTCACCAGGAGCACATGGACCGGAGTAAGTCACTTCGAACATCGAGAGCACAACTTCGTGATAACACAAAGATGGTTCTCAAAAGTTTCCAACATTAATGCCAGGTGTTCAAAATGAACCTCTTGCAACTTGGAGAAACATGAATGTCATCGATGGGCTCGAAAACACACTTATCAAAACACTCCAAGAAGAGGAATTCATATGCTATATGAACAAGGCGAAATATTGGTCTGCCAAAGGACATAAAGATGTACCTAGGAGAAATACCATGAGTGGGATCACCATCAAGGTAGTCCTTGGATCTTTTTTCGATTTGCCGATAGCCCAAATCAAACCAAGGTTGGAATGATAGCATGTCCACAGAGGAGATACTACCCTTCTTCAACATGAGGAAAACTAGACATCCCTTAACGAGGGATCAAGTTAGGCGGAGCTTTTGCCTTTCAACTCTCCAAGTTGTTGTTTAAGCTCAACCAACAAGTCCGGGATATCCAGCAGAGTTCCTTGGCGAAAGGAGTAGTTCAAACTACTCCTGGTTTAGACATCACGGTCAGGTAAAACCTGGTGATACTTCCAGAAAGACAACCAGAACATCACAACCTACCGGTATGTCTCAGGACTTGGAAAGGAGTCTTGCTTTTCAAAGCAACCTATATGAACATGAGAGCTTGGCATGAACCTAACTCTCTGACCGAGGATATGCACCGGAATGGACGGGTTTGGTAACGCAGTCAACTTCAAAAAGAGGCTGGGTGACCAGTAGTGCTAAGAAGGATACAGATGTTTCTTAGACTTTCAAAGCAATAAGAATTGCTGGGAACATCTGATACACACATCAATGCACTGATCCATCATAACCAAGCATTCAAACTTGGAGGAAGGGGGAGTGAATACGGTAAGAGCATCATTTCATCAATAAGGCCATGAAACTTAACACAACCTCTTGATATATAAGAGTGTGATACTCGAAGGTGGAACAGAACAGAAGCTAATGAAACTTCTTTAATCTGTGGATTACAAAACTTTGACCTGGTCCTAGAGATGAACGAGGTGCTGGAGTTTGTTTCTGCTGACATTCCAAGGTGGAATGTTCTGACGGAAAACAATAGCAAATGCATTGGAAGAATCCAACACACATACGCAACTTGGTGTCCAAAACAACGGACGAAGTTTGGAAGCAACTAAGAAATAAGAACGTGCTCGGGGGAATCCTGAGATCACGTTTGAAAGCACAGGGTAATACTCATTTGTAAAACCCATGCAAAAGAGTTGGTATAACTGAAATAAGAACGAAGATGTGGAATTCAGGATGACCACTCTTGCGGTGATCCCTTTTGGTTCCAGTAGAGAGCCTATGGCTATGAGAGTTGGAATTTTCTAGCTATCCTGAGGTAGAAGATGTTCCTCGGGGTTCAACGAAACAGAACTTGGGTTAAAGGTCAGCATCCTGTACTGATAGCGTGAGCGTTACATGGTTATGAAACCACATGGCTCAACTCACCGCAATTCAGCACATTCCGGGACCTTCGGTTCAAGTTCAAGGTTAAAAACACAGAGAAAGGAGGAACTACTATCTTAGTGACTTCAAGGACACTACGAGTAGCAATTACGAAGTATCTTTCAAAGAACAACGATAGCTCCGGAAGAACTTGAGCAGAGGATAACGGATATATTCGAGATGAAAAGGAAATCTCGAGGTTCAGGATTTAGAACTTTGAAACATGTAAGAATGTGGAATCCACACAACTTCGAGAGATTATGAATGGAAGGAAATCTCCCAGTTTAAGAGGTAACGGAGGATGGAACTCACACGACTCTAGAAACTTTAACACTAGGTCAACTTGGGTAAAAAAAACGTCCTTGCCAGAGAAGGCACCTAGGTTTTGAATGACTAGAAGGGATAGCAAAACCTTTTCAAATCAAAACAGGTAAGGTGACCCAGAATTAGAGCGATACCAGGTAAGGAATAAAAAGAATCCTAAGAAGGTTTTCACAACTCATTTGAGGTTTCAAAGTAGTTTTCACAAACACTAGACTCGACATCGACCAAGTAGTAAGGTTTTCCTACAGGCAGTCCTGCTCTGATACCATGACTTGTCAGACCCCGGACCCAGAGATATACATACTGTTATGTGCTCCTAGCCATGGACTCACAAGGGCTTCAGGGTTACCAGCCCCGGCCGCAACAAACAACGGCAGGCAGACCGGATTCATCGGCACGTAGTCCGGATCCCCGGTCTACTACTCCTTGTATCCATGCTAGTCATAACCAACTATGCATACCCAAGCGTCCACGAGTCGGATGAAACTGAAGGAACGGGACCAAAGTTATACAGGGCTGCTATGTGTCCAGAAAGTGCAACAACAATCGAGGGTTACTGGGGTTACCTCGCCCCAGGCCGATCATATCGACAGGCGGGCTCGGACATGGATCATCGGCTCCACAACCCCTCGACTGCGACAACTATGCAGGCATAGCCAAAACTGTATAACAATGAGCTCGACACCAACAACCGATCAAAGCAACACTCTAGACATGAAGTTGTATTAAACAGGTGTTACTAGAGTATAGCTTACAAGCAGAGGTCACACGACCCAACATTACATCAGACAACGGAAGGCAAATTATGTTGCTAATCAACAAGAACCAAAAAGGCCTAAGAGGCCGCAACATAAGGCGACGTCCCAGCCCATAGATTCCAGGCTGCTACCTGGGAACCCCAAATTAAGTACTTTTTGTGGGATTTTCTCAAACCATTTAAATTCATAATTTAAATTGGTTAAAACATGATTTGAATTTCTGTTTCATGCATGTATGAGATGAACACAACACCACACACCCTATTTTAGAAAAACAGGGATGTTACAGCTTGTCTTTGAGAATGTTCCCACACCTTCCATGTGTGGTAACTTCTCCATACTTTGAGGTATCAATATTTTCACTTTTTATTTGGATACTCCTTGCTGTGTTCTTTCCAATGCAATTGGATTTACCTCGTTCGGAGTTCATTTGCAAAAGTTATGGGGTTTCTAGTTCAGCCTCTCTGTTTCAGAACTCAACCGGATTATTCTAACCGGATTATTCCGGGCAACCGGATATTCCGGTTAGGGTAGTTTTGGTCCATATTCGGGACAGAGATGAGCCGGATTATTTGGAGCCGGATTATTCATCTCAAACCGGATATTCCGGTTGTGGAGTTTGTTGCGAAAAATGGCTAAGGACTGGAAGCTTGGCTACTGGAGTCAACCGGATTATTTGGTCCGGATTATTCATCCTAGACCGGATATTCCGGTTGCTGCGACAAATGGCTAAGGACTGGAAGCTTGAACCTTCTGGAGTGAACCGGATTATTTGAACCGGATTATTCGGGGCATACCGGATATTCCGGTTTGGCAATTTTCGGACCATATTTTACACTGACATGAACCGGATTATTGGTACCGGATTTTTCCAAGGGGACCGGATATTCCGGTTAAAGTCAACAGGTTTCGAGCAGATCTTCGGATCGGATATTCCGGTCCAAACTTGGACCGGATAATCCGGTCCCAGATTCCTGCACAAACGGCTAGTTTTGTGGGGACCTATTTAAGGGGGCTTTCTTCCCCATTGGTCCCCAAGCCTTCAAGCACGAAATATCCTCTCTCCCCCACCATTGTTGACCTTGGAAAGCTTGCTCCTCTCCCAATCCCTCCTATGATTCTTGCATATCTTTGAGGGAGAAGGTAGAGGAGATCTAGATCTACATTTCCACCAATCCATCTTCCTTCTTAGTGAGGGAAACTTAGTAGATCTTGATCTTGGAGTTCTTGGTGTTTCTCCTCCATTGTTCTTCCTCTCTTATTCCCCCATAAGCATTTGTTGCTTTGTTGGAATTTGAGAGTGAAGGATTTGAGCACTTGTGCTCTTGCCATTTGCATCGGTTGCATCGGTTTGCTCTCTCCACGAGGATTCATGGAAGTTGAAAGTTTGTGAGCTTGTTACTCTTGGGTCTTGGACCCTAGATGACTTGTGGTGTTCTTGGGAGCCTCCAATTGAGTTGTGGATGCGTGCCCCAAGATTGTGGTGACACCGAGAGCCTCCAATTGAGTTGTGGATGCGTGCCTCGGATTTGAAGGTTGCCAATAGTGGAAGGTGAACTAGGCCTTTGTGGCGGAAGTTCATCGGAGAATAGGGTGAGGCCTTTGTGGCGTTGAGTAGGCCTTCGTGGTGAGCTCACACCCCTCCAACGAGACGTACTCCCCTTTGTGGGAGGAACTCGGGAATACATCTTCGTCTCCGTGTGCCTCGGTTATTTCTATACCCGAGCTTTTTACTTATGCAATTTACATTGTGATAGCCTTCGAGCTTGAAGTTATATATCTTGCTATCACCTTGTTACTTGTCTTGCTTAGCATAAGTTGTTGGTGCATCTAGTTGGCCATAGAATATTTAGGTTGTATGCTTGTTAATTTAAACACCTAGTTTATTTCCGCATTTAGCAAGACTTAACCGGAAAAGTTAATCGCCTATTCACCCCCCCCCCCCCTCTAGGCGACGTCGTTGTCCGTTCAATAGTCACACATGAAGTAGATGCAATCCTCATGGTATCCACTGCATTCTCTAGCAGGCAGGGACTTCGAGCTATGTTGGCCAAGAAAGAGTGCATGGCCACCCAGGTCATGGGCCCTTCTCCATCGACCAGGGCTGGTGTGCAAGTCGGCCTCAAGACACCACAAGAGCAGCAGTACGGTCATGTTCAAAGAAATCATCACTTGTCGAAATGGCCATAGAGCGAAACCACCGTTGCACCATCAACAGTCTACCGCCACATTCAACCAGATACTCCCTTACTATATATGCCTTCTCAGGCAAGGATTCAGGTGTTCCACCTAAATCACCTAGAGAGTCAATTATACACTCCATGGATAAAATACCAATATCCTTGTCTAATTCAAAGATCAAAAGTTTGCCAAACCCACCCAACACGTATAGCTTTCTGTCAAAGAATGCAACATCCTGGCAGTACTGGATGCCTGTCATCTCTGAATGCGTCAATGGCCATCGGTGGCTCGCTAATAAAGTGTACCGCAGTTACTATCATCCATGATCATAGCAGCAACAAGTGAACATGGCGACGAGTCCAGGGGCGAGGGCACCACCAACTTATAGAAAATTGGATTAAGTTCACAGTAAGGATGATATATCTCACGCTTCCATACTTTGGCTAGCCTAGGAAGCTCCAGCGTGGTCTTGGAGAAAGGGTTCATCAATGAGCAAACACCATCATTGTGCATGAGGAATAGCCAGTTGTCAATTGAGCCATGGCAACACACACCTACTGGTACAGATATGCGGTGAATTTCACCACCTGGAATGCTGAGAAAGGTACCATCGGGAGGGCGAGCCACGGGAATGGGAGGGGAAGGGACTGTGACATACAATTAGAGCGCCACGGGTGACAGACTGCCCTCAGACGAACACGATCAGCCAAGGAAGGGAGGCGCCTGAGGACAAGGCCCAGCAGTTCAGGCTGAAGATCTGACCAAGGTCTAGACTCTGCAGTCTCCATCATGCAAGTCTGTAAGACAAGACATAGGATTTCATAGTTAAACAGAGTTGAAAAAAAACAAGACAGAACTAAAAATATAAGCTTCTTGTAGTTGTACTATCTAAGACCAAAGGCCATCAGCTCAATTTTACAAGAAAACTGATGAAGTTCAGAGTATAATCACAATATGAAGATGTAGCGGAAACCATCAATCCACCAGACAGAAATGAAATAGCAAAACTACATTCACCATACCACCGAACCTTGCTACATATATATGCTTCCTGCAGTTGGTAACAGTAGCTGCAGTAAGTAATAACTGCAATTCTGCAACTCAGCTTAGACAGTACACTGGGCATGTTTTTTCTTAGATAATGAGGTGCATGACTAAAATAGAAAAGATCCTTTGATTGCCGAGCTCTAACTAGAAAACACCCGCAGCAGCAACGTAAAGAGCGGTGAAAGAATTGTGTTCTTAGTTTCTCATGTCTAATGGCCCAACGTTATGACCTAGTAGTAATAGCGCACATTCCATTTATATTTAGATGAAAAGGGCCGAGATCATTCATTCAATTAAGTAAAACATGTTCAAAAGAAGTGTCATCATATTAAGATACAGGCCAAAACCATGGCTGCGCATGAGAGCAAACTATATTACAGAACATTTGTTGTTTTTACATAAGATGATAATTAACTCCATTACCAGGCTTAAATCAGTAGTATTAGGTATGTTTGTCTCCTAAAAAAAACAGGTATACCAAAACAGTGATAGATGTGCGCCGGAACCAAGTATATATTATTCCTTCACATCTGTACCAAGAGCAGCTGAAAAAAAAAATTTTGGTTTTTTTTTTTTACATAAAAAAAACAATTTTGGTTTAAAGTCTGCAGTCAGAAAAATAGGCCCCATTTATTTTCTTTCAGAAAACACGGTGAAAGCAAGAAGAGATCCGTATCAGAGCCAAATATTCCTAAACATTGACAGTTCACACCAGGTAAAAGGTGCATGACCAAGCACAGATGATAGATCTACTAAAATAAGCTATGTTGGTCATCGACCCACCCGAGGAACTAAAGCCTAACTAGAACTGACAAGCAGATAGAGGAGCTAGGGCTTCCAGCTTACTCTTGAGTTCCTCTAGTGGCCTGGTCGGCGAGAGCGGAGGAGGGAGCAGAACCGAATCGGGCGCCGGCAGCGTAAGGGGATGGTCTCCGGCCGCCTGGGAGGCTCACCTCGGCGAGGAGCTAGGGATTGCGACCTGGTCGTGGGAGGGGAAGAGGAGATGCCATGGAAACCTGGGGTTTTTGTTTGGCCGTGCCCTGCCCGTTTGCGTGTGAGCAGGTGAGGTGCGTGGAGCGAGGACGAGTGTTCATTTTGGGGGAAATATTTGTATGCTCTTTCTTCACGTCCTAATTTAGGAATGTAAATACGCATGCAAATGCGAGCACGTTTTGAGATCTAAAATTTACTTTCTTGGTTTTCAAAAACTTGGCAATGCGGTAACATTTGGTGAAATCATACATGCGGTGAGTTTCAACACAATATCTATGTTCGCGATATTTTTTAAGATTTAACAAAAATTAAAGGACGCGACTAGGGAGCGCTCATGCGTTCGTCGGTAGTTTAGAACACAACCCTAATTTAGGAATGTAAATACGCAACCTCTAATCACGTGAAATTTTCACGTAACTAACCAGAAAATAACAGCCCACTTGTCTCCACTTACTTACCTACTTTTGTGAAAGAAAATCCTTCACATGCGCACATAATCGTTATATGCATTAGCTACTCTTTTCAAAAATTTAAAATGCTATAACTTTTGTGCCAAGAGTCGGAACTTTGATACGTTTGCACTTTTGGAATCCTCGCGACAAAATCTTTGAAACTAGATCTCGATTGAATGTGTTTGGACGAATATTTTTTTAAGCAACTTTTGTATGTCTCATAGCAAGTTTGGTGCGTAACGAAACAACTTTGTGCTTAACAAAGAAACTAGATTCTGAACACCGAGTAAAAGCAACTCTATAACAACGAAAATCAGCTTTGATACCAGGCGAGTCAACTTTAGAGAAAGTTGAGGCAATTTCACAACAAAGATAAGCAACTTTGGTGTGTAAATTAGGCAAATTCATAATAGTGGTAAGAAACTTCACAACAACTAAAAGCAACTTTTGTGCACGATGAAACAACTTGATGTACGTTGAGACAATTTCATAACAGATGTAACCAATTTTGTTCGATGACTCAACTTCAAAACTACAGTAGACAACTCGACTGAAAGATCATATTCCGTTTTGATAATTGATGACAACATAACTACAGGACTAATATCTATCTAAGAGTATTTGCGGTCCTATTTATATATATGAAAATGCCCAGGTTCTTCAACTACACAATCTCAATGGGTTACAGGAATGATTCTAATGAAAAGAGCTCGAAGAAACAAAGTTGGGATGATATTTTTGCAAGCAGCGGAGGCTCCGGTGAAACCACCGAAACCTCCGCCCCGTTCATTTCCCAGCTCCTCCAGGCGCCAGCCTCCGGTGCAAACTCCGCTAAAAACACCTTGGGGTGCATAGGAGCGGAGGCTGCAACGGAGCCTCTGGTGCACCTCCGGTGGGCGGAAGCTCCGCCAAAACCACTGGAACCTCCGCTGGTTCCACTGCCCCACTGTGGGGCTGGCCTCCGGTGACACCTCCGGTGCTACCTCCGCTCAAAGTTCATTCGGGTGCATACGAGCGGAGGCTACACCGGAGCCTCCGGTGAACCTCCGATGGGCGGAACCTCCGCCAGCACCACCGGAGCCTCCGCCCTGAAGGATCCAGAATGAAGCAAACGAGTTGCGCGTGTGCGCGCAAGTGAAGACCACCGGAGCCTCCGGTGCTGCGTGGACTGCTCAACGACCACACTGGGGAAGGGGTATTTAAATCCCTTCCCCTAACTCATAAATGCTAAGCTTTTCTCACTCTCTCTCCTAGCCATTAATAAAAGCTTCAACCTCCTAGATCTCCCTCTCCAACCACCCAAACACTCCGAAATTTTGTGGAGAGCTAGAGGAGACCTAGATCCGTGATTCCACCAAAGGAATTTCAAATCCATCCATCACATCCTAGTAGATCTAGAATCCTACTTGAGGCTTAGAAACCTTAGTAGATCTTGTGCTTGTAGCTTCCACCTTGTTGCAAGAAGCTTCGGATCCGTTGAGAGCCTCCATTCATCTTGTGGAGTGTCCTCAACCTCGTGTAAAGGTTTGGTCAACGCTTTCAAGTCGACCTCATAGTGGAAACGAGAATCTCCCTCACCGAAGAAGCTCAAGGAGAATAAGGTGTGCACAACCGTGCTATTGAGGAGCGCCTAGGTGGCTCCCCACCTCTCCAACATAGACGTACTTCTCTTGAGAAGGAACTACGGGAAACATATCCTTGTCTCCTTGTTTACACTTGTGGTTTATCTTGTTACCTTTCGTTTTACTTCCGTTGTGTATCTTATCTTGTATCACTTAGGTTGCTCACCTAGTTGCACATCTAGAGAACCTCATCTTACCTTGCTTAGCCTTAATTAAAAGGAAAAGAAGAAAATTGGTAGTCAATCTATTCACCTCCCCCTCTAGTTGACCATAGTGCACTTTCAATTGGTATCAGAGCCTCGGCTCTTGCTAAGGGCTTAACCGCCTAAGAGTATAATGGTCAATGAAAATGAGCCCGATGGTTCTAGTGCGGAAATCTCCAAAATGGCCGACACTATAACTAACCTACAAGAACGGTTGGAACCCTCCAAACCAAATTTTCCAAGGTTAGCTCTAGTGTTGGTTTGGAGGTTTCTAGCATAAAGAAGATGTTGGAGGCCATGATGGGGAAAACCAAGGAGTCCGAGGAACCACCTCTCACCGCCGATGATGTTAGCTCGGATGATGAGTCCATTCCGTACATCGCCAAAATGGCAGCTAACATTGCTTTAGCCAAGGCGAAAGCCAAGGCAAAAGCCGATAAAAAGGCTAAGAGCGGTGGGAGCTCCGAAGGCTCCAAGTCTCAATCGGCTAACGGTTCGGGGTCTAACTCAAAAGTTCCACCACCTCCCAATTATGACACTATCCATACTATTGCTACAATGCCACACATTCTAAATGTTGGACTTCCTCCCTGCTTAACACTAACGAATTCTCTTCTTGGAAGTTCGATATGGAGTCTCATATTTCAGGGTCGTGTACTGCCTTGTGGAGAAGTGTTCTCCATGGATTTCATCCTCCCGATGCAAACAACTTGACTAAAAGAGAAGACGTTGAATTTAAAGTCAACAAGACCGCTCTTGTCACTATCCAGAAGGCTCTCCCAAGAGAACATCTTGAACACATCCGCGGTATCAAGACCGTCAAGGAGGCTTGGGATAAACTTGACACCTTGTTTCAAGGCAATGCTAGCATCCAATCCTCCAAGTATGATGTGGCTCTTGACAAGTCCGAGAACTTCGTTATGCTTGAAGACGAAAGTCCCAAGGAGCTATATAGAAGAGTTGCCACATTTGGCAACCAATTGAGGTACTTTGGAAAAGAGGAAATCTCCGATGAGTGGATCAAGAGGAAGTTTGTCAAGGCCATAACTCCTTTTGAGAAGAACCTCTCCACTAGCATTCGAACAAGATGGGACTACAACTCCATTGGTGTTCTTAGTGAGTTCATAGCCATATCTTTATCTCACAAGAGCGCGGATGATGCTCTCGCTCGCTCAAGAGTAGTTGGAAAGCCTCCCAACCTCGCCTTGAAGTCTAAGGCGGTTGCTCGGATTGAAGAAGTGGATGAGGATGATGAGGATTATGAAGACACATACAAGGGTGCTCACAAGTGCATTGCTCTTGCCATGCATGGTTATTGGAAGAGATGGGAGGCTCACAAGGCCGGTGCTCCTAGACCTTCAAGAAACAAGATCTACAAGAAGAAGGGGGAGCGGCCAAGGACATGCTTCAATTGTGGAAGTGCAAATCACTTTGTCAAGGAGTGTCCTTTTGAGCCAAGAGAAGAGAATAAAGGGAAGCTTGTTCACAAGGACAAGAACAAAGCTCCACAAAACAAGAATCTCGCTAGAAGAGTCCCAAGGGCTCTATATGTTAAAGAAGGCCCCACATTGGAAATATACTACTCTGGAGATGAAGGAGAAGATGAAGTCATAGGTGTGGCCCATGTCTCCATAGCTACGACTTCCTCTTCATCGGTCTCTCTATTTGAATCCCGCAATGAGAAGGCATTGGTTCGACCTACATGTCTCATGGCAAAAGCCACCGCGGTAATATCTTCCACCTCCAAGTCTATTGCTACTAGTTCTCCATCATTATTGGATTGTGTTGGAAACATTGTGGATGATGAGGAGACCAAGAATCTTAGCTCTTGGCTATGTAGTCTTGAAGGTGAAACCAAAGAAAAGGTAAAGGCCCTCTTGAGGCAACTTGATGATGCTAACTCTCTCATAGATGAGAAGGAAGAGATCATCACGACCTTGGAGAGTTATGGTGGTGGCCATGAGAATCATGACAATGAGCTTGTGGAAGCTCTTGAGAAAGAGAGATCCTTGAGAGCCTCTCTTGAAGAGAGACTATCTAGTCTAGAAGAGACTTATGCTATTAGTGTTTCCAAACTTAGGAAGGATAATGAAAAATCTCTTTCTTTACTTAAAATCTTTGAAGAAGAAGAGTTGAAGCTAGGAATAGCTCATGAGGAACTTGTTGAGCGTCATGGAAAACTAGAAAAGGAGTTCACGTCTCTTAAAGAAATCCATGACAAACTCACCATATCCCGAAATAAGATTCTAGCTCAACAATATAACAAGCAAGTGACCTCTTCCTCTAATAGCATTGTTATCATGCCTACCTCTTGTACTACTACTAACGTTGTAGGAAGAGAGAAAATTCTCAATGACGCCATAAGCTCTCAAGGAGCCAAGAAAGGGAAGGGATGGCTTGGCTTCGTTGCCAAGTCAAAGAAGAAAACCAAGAATGTCACCTCTTCCTCTCGGAATGTTGTCTTTGTGAAAGAGGGAGAGGTGACCAAGGAGAAGGATACCAACGCCATGGTGGGTGATGATACCTCTAGGGGAAGCATCACTCACAACGACTTTGCCGGAAAATATAACCCCTCTTATGTTCTTATGAAATCTAGAGGTGGTCATGTTTATGCTAAATACGTTGGTACTTCTTATGGTGATGATTATAATTGGACTATTTGGGTTCCTAAGACCCTTGTTACTAACAAAAGAGGACCCATTGAAAGATGGGTACCTAAATCAAGAAATTGATCTCTTGTAGGGAAGTGCTTCCGGGTCGGGTAGATGGACGGTGGATAGTGGTGCATCCCAACATATGACCGGAAGCAACGAAGCAATGAGAAATATTGAACCTCCATTACCTCATCTCAATTGTGTCACTATTGGTGAAAATGCCGAACTTAAGGTATTGGGACGAGGCAAGGTTGCTATCCCAAATGATGTATCAATTGAGAATGTTCTCCTTGTTGAGTCCCTTGGTTATAACTTGATGTCCATTCTCAAACTTGCAAATTGTGGTTTTACCTCTTTCTTTAATAAAGAGAATGTGATTGTCACTTGGGAAACAACTCTTAAAGTATCCTTTCTTGGGTTTGTCGAGAACGGCATGTATGTAGTGGACTTCTCTAAAGGAGACACGTGTGCCGCGACATTCCTAATGGATAAAGTTGATGTGGGGTGGCTTTGGCAACACCGGTTAGCCCACACCAATATGAGAATGTTGCATGGCCTTCAAAGTGGCAATCATGTTATAGGACTAACCAAAGCTAAGTTTGCTAAAGATCATGTGTGTAGTTCTTGCGCCTTTGGAAAGCAACATGGAGAACTTCACCCAACCAAGACTAATATCTCCACCACAAGAATTATTGAGCTCATTCACTTAGATCTCTTTGGTCCACTATCTTATGATAGTCTCGGAGGAAAGAAGTATTGCTTGGTTATTGTGGATGATTATTAAATATATTGCTGGGTGTATTTCTTCAAGAGGAAGAGTGAGACTCAAAAGAGAGTCATCGAGTTTATCACTCTAGTGGAGCGCCAACACAATGCTTCCATATTGGCCATCCGGAGTGATAATAGTACAGAGTTCAAGAACTATACCGTTGAGGGGTTTCTTAGTGAAGAGGGAATTGCTCATCAATACTCCTCTCCCTATACCCCTCAACAAAATGGTGTTGTGGAAAGGAAGAACCGGACTTTGATGGATGCGGCTAGGAAAATGATTGCGGAGTTCTCTTCTCCTTATAACTTTTGGTCCGAAGCCGTCTCCACCGCTTGTCATGCTACCAACCGGTTATATCTCCGCAAGATCTTGAACAAGACTCCCTATGAGATTCTCACGGGCAAGAAATCAGACGTATCTTACTTCAAGGTCTTTGGTTGCAAGTGCTTCATTCGCAAGAAAGGTAAACGTTTGTCAAAATTTGAGACCAAATCTTATGAGGGTATTTTTGTTGGCTATGCCACAAACGCTCACGCCTATACCGTCTACAACAAGTCCACCGGACAAGTTGAAGAAGCTATAAACGAGGTGTTTGATGAGGATAACGGCTCCCAAAGGGGGAGTATAGATCATGGTGTTGTAGGAGATGCAATTCCTCCCATCGTCATAAGAAGAATGGGGATTGGTGAAATAATTCCCATTTAGGGTTACCGGATGACGCAGGGAGAAGGACTACGCCCCCACTCAAGTGGAGCCATTGACTACACCCATTGATACACAAGCTACCCAACAAGATGCACCAAGCCATCAAGCTAATGATCAAGGTCAAGCAAGTAATCAAGGCCAAGATAATGATCAAGGCCAAACTTCTCATCAAAGTCATGATCAAAGTCCCATCATTGTTGAGAGAGCTGAACCTAGTAGTGACCCTTGAAAGCTCATCATCCCTCTAATGATTTTGGTGATGATAACAACGCGGGTATTATCTCTCTAACAATATTGTTTGAGTATATGCAGCTGGACTCTCAGATGATTATTGATAAATATACTCAAAAAGTTCAAAGAGGAGTTCTGAAAATTATCTCTACTGATACCGGATTTTTCAGCTGCTTTCCCCGGAATTTCCGGCGTATATGGGGCGGAATATCCGGCCCTTGCACCGGAATATTCCGGTCCCTCTGGCCACTTCAAAACGACTAAGTGGTTCTCCTACTGCCCCGCACAGAAGGTGGGGCGGATATTTGCCCGGAATATTCCGGGGCAAATTTCCGGCCCTCTGGTCCTTAGCAGTTTTCGGAGATTCCTCAGGTGCCCGCGCGCAGAGATGGGGGCGGATTATTGGACGGAAATTTCCGGCCCCGGATTATTCAAAAATCCGCCCCTCGGATTATTCAAATGTCCGGCCTGGTCCTTAGCAGTTTTTCGGCGCGGTGCTGCTGCCCGCGCACAGAGATGGGGGCGAAATATTGGGCGGAATTTTCCAGCCCCGGAATATTCAAATTTCTGCCCCCCGGACATTTCAAATATCCGGCCTTGCTAGGCCGGAAATTTCCGGTGCTAACCCCGGAATATTCCGGCCCTGGCACACTGCAACGAGGAGCCTATAAATAGTTGTCTTCTTCCTCTAGATAGCTAGTTTGTCCATCCTCTCTCTCTCCTCCATTGTTGAAGAGCTCAAAACGCCCCGATATCCCTCCTCCTCCAACCAAACTCGATTCCCTTCAAGGATCTCATGGAGGAGGACTAGATCTACCTTTCTACCAAGCCAAAAATTGTATTCCCACACCATACCTCTTGGGATCTTGTAATCTCTTGGTTGCCTTGTCATCCAAGGGAAACCCTAGTGCTTGTAGCTTCCACCTTGTAGCAAGAAGCTTCGGATTGTTGAGAGCCTCCATATCACTTGTGGAGTAGCCTCAACCACTTGTAAAGGTTTGGTCAACGCCTTCAAGTCGACCTCATAGTGGAAACGAGAATCTCCCTCACCGGAGAAGCTGAACAAGGTGTGCACATCCGTGCTATTGAGGAGCGCCTAGGTGGCTCCCCACCTCTCCAACGCAGACGTACTTCTTTTAAGAAGGAACTACGGGAAACATATCCTTGTCTCCGTGTTTTTCACTTGTGGTTATCTTGTGCCTTGCATTTAGTTCCATTGCTACATAGGGTGTCTACTTAGTTGCACATCCAGATAACCAAGTTATTGACTTTCCAAAGCCCCCACTAAAATTGAAAAAGGCTTAAAATTTGTAGGTCACCTATTCACCCTCCCTCTAGTTGACCTTTGTGTACTTTCAATTGGTATCAGAGCCTCAGATCTTTTATCGGGCTTAACCGCCTAAGAGTATCGTGGTCAACGGAGATGATCCCGAATCTTCTAAGGAGGAGCTCTCCAAATGGTCGACACTATAGCTAACCTAGAGACAACGGTTTGTACTATCCAAACCCAATTGTCCAAGGTTAGATCTAGTGTAGGCTCGGAGGTTTCCTCCATCAAGAAGATGTTGGAGAACATGATGGGTAAACCTCAGGGGCCGTCGAATTCTCCCCATGTCTCCGAGGAGGATAGTTCGGAAGAGGAAACGATTTCGGACGATTCCCAAGTCGAAGAGAACATTGCCAAAGCTAAGGCTAAAGCCACACAAAGGCTAAAGCCAAGGCAAAGGAGAGTTCCGGTGGCTCCAAGTCTCAAACGGCTAATGGTTCCAGGGTCCACACACAAGTTCCACCTCCTCAAAATTATGACTCCATTCATCCAATTGTTTCCATGCCACACATTCTTAATGTTGGACTTCCTCCCATGGTTAACACTAATGAATTCTCTTCTTGGAAGTTTGAAATGGAGTCACATATTTCTGGATCGTGCATCGCATTGTGGAGGAGTGTGATTCATGGGTTTCATCCGCATGACCCAAGCAACTTGACTCCAAGGGAGGATGTGGAATCTCAACTCAACAAGACTGCTCTCGTCATCATCCAGAAGGCTCTCCCAAGGGAGCATCTCACTCACATTCGTAATTGCAAGACTGCCAAGGAGGCTTGGGACAAGCTTGACACCTTGTTTCAAGGAAATGCTAGCATCCAATCTTCCAAGTATGATGTAGCCATTGACAACTCCGAGAACTTCGTTATGCAAGAGGATGAGACTCCAGAAGAGCTATATAGAAGAGTTGTCACTCTTACCAATCAATTGAGAGACTTTGGAAAGGAAGAGATCTCCGATGAGTGGATAAAGAGGAAATTTGTCAAAGCCATTACACCATTTGAGAAGAATCTCTCCACTAGCATCCGGACAAGAGCGGACTATAATACTCTCAACTCCATTGGTGTGCTTAGTGAGTTCATCGCCATCTCTCCATCACACAAAAGTGCGGATGATGATATAGCTTGCTCTAGAGGAATGGGAAAGTCACCCAACCTCGCATTGAAGTCAAAGGCAATGGCTCGAGTTGATGAAAGTGAAGAAGAGGATGATGATGAGGAAGACTATGAAGACACCTACATGGGAGCTCACAAGTGCATCGCTCTCGCTATGCATGGATATTGGAAGAGATGGGAAGCTCACAAGGCCGGCTCTCCAAGACCTCCACGAAACAAGAACTACAAGAAGAAGGGGGAGCGTCCGAGGACATGCTACAACTGTGGTAGCGCAAACCATTTCGTGAAGGAGTGCCCCTTTGAGCCAAGAGAAGAAAATTAAGGCAAGCTTGTTCGCAAAAACAAGGCCAAGGCTCCACAAAACAAGAACTTCGCTAGAAGAGTGCCAAGGGCCCTCTACGTTCAAGAAGGGCAGGTTCCAGAAACCTATATCTCCGGAGATGAAGGAGAAGATGAAGTGGTAGGAGTGGCCCACGTCGCCGTTGCCACCGCGTCATTTCCATCGATCTCTCTATTCGAATCCCCCAATGAGATTGTGGCTACCCGACCTGCATGTCTTATGGCAAAAGCCACTTCGGTATGCTCTCCTAACTCTAAGACCATTATCACTAACCCTCCTTCATTATTGGATTGTGTTGAGAATGTTTGTGAGGAGGATAGTGAGGCCAAAGAGTTAGGCATTTGGCTAGCTAGCCTCAAAGGTGAGACTAAGGAGAAAGTGAATGCCCTCTTACGGCAACTTGATGAGGCTAACTGTGGGGACCCCAGACTAGCAGTCCGAGACCTCCAGTATGCATACATTCACGATCCCATGATCAGTTAGTCGTGAACAACATACTCGAGTTGGCATTGCAGATTACAACATCTACTACACGAATACACGGCTTACACAACTGGTCTGATGACTCAGTTGAAAACAACTGCCACGCAGGGCAGGAACACACACTAAAAACAGCGGAAGACTACAAAACACACTCGTGGTAAACCCAAGTCACGCCTTGACTACCTACAGGCTACTGACTCAGAGACGTTCCTAGTTCGCATAGCCGTCAGCGACACCATCTTCTTCGGTTTCTCCGGTTTTCTGCTCAAAGTCTGGCTAAGACAATAGCCAGGGACGAAACCAATATGAGTACGTTTGAATGTACTCTGCAAGACACCCCAAATGAAAGCTAAACATGCAAGTATGCATATATATAGGTGGTAGGAAGGCTTTAATTAGGGTTCAACTAGCTATGATGAATTTAAGACCCATCATAGTTGCACAAGTTTTATTTTTCTTTGTTGAAGAAGATACTTCAAAAGATATTTCATTCCTCTTGTAGATATAGCATGTCCACAAGGCTTTGATAAATCATTCTAAATAAAGAAACATTTCTCTTTGCAAAACTTCTTGGAAAAACACATCTTTAAGATCATCATTTATCCGGTACCTCAAAGGTACAATCATTCCCTTTCAACGAACCTCCCAGGTACAATTCCAAAACACTTTCCAGCTTTTTGAAAACATTGACACAATGCTAGCTACATGGCCATTCAACTGTCCATATCTGAGGACGCGGCTATTCTGAATAGTTTTACTCTGCAGAGGTGTACACATTCCGCAAGATCCAGTACATCCGCCGTGAACAACCACGGACTGTCCGAGACAGCATGCAAACATCGGATAACTGGTCCTAACCATCCACTATGTCAGTGCTAGTAAATGACTACCTCTTCAACTGGGTTTGTTCTCCCCGGCACCGAGTGAGTCAGCCGTATCGATCCGGTTTCCCCTGACAACACACCGCCATGGCAGGAGACCCAATTGCTGCAACCGGTAGTGAATTTAATCCCACACTGTGAATGTCCCGTTTCTCCCTCCCGGCGACAATTCGGTTCGGGGGACTCTAACCCCTATAGAACTTTGAGGTAGACACGGACTAACACCGACAAGCAATTAGCTAGACCCCGTTCCCATATTGGGGTAATGTGGCAGCACGGCTTGGTTGTCCGGCGAAGACTAGGTTATGTGTCATTTTTGGAAAACAAGTCGAAAACATTTCCTTCTTCACAAACCTCCCTCGGACAAGGTCCCACCTTTCCTCGGGGTTTTTCCAAGCTTTTGCTTTCCAAAAACATCAAGTTAAAATGTCCACTAGGGGACTTAAGTTGGTTAAGTTATGATACTAAAATGTATAAAGGGCTTGGTAACACCAAGATTATATAGTGGATATAGCATATTAGATACATAAAATAGATAGTGGTATAGTCCACTTAAAAGAATAGTTTTTGAATCAAACTTTTGTAAAACTTCAGAATTAAAACATGCATGATAGATAATGATAAGTAAAAAAACAGCAAGCATTTAGAATGGCTTGCCTTGGCACTGGTCTTGGTCCTGCTCTTGAAATAAACAAGAGTTGCAATAAAAACCTCTCCGGGAAATAATACCGTCTTCGATATCTAACGTCGTAAATACAAAAAGGGAAAATCACACAATCAGAAACAAACAAAGGCAAGAACTTGATAAAATGTAAACATACAGCAAGAATTTCATCAAATAAGCACACTCACAATCAATGTTAATAGGGTGCACACCATCAAGCAAAACAGGCACAGACGATACACACGAATAACACTAGAATTGATGTTATGGATCCTCAACCAAAATGGCATGAGTTCAGTGGGTGTGCCACTCTAATATCATGCTCAAATAAGGTCAAATGACTCTCTGGTCATTCATTAGGATGATCAAAATAACAAGAAAACAACCTAGGAACACCTACACATGCATAGGAAAATATTATCAAGCAATACTACAAGCCCATAGTAACACATGCTTTTCTAAACATGG
Source organism: Alopecurus myosuroides (assembly GCA_028641055.1). NCBI lineage: Eukaryota > Viridiplantae > Streptophyta > Magnoliopsida > Poales > Poaceae > Alopecurus > Alopecurus myosuroides. Next base: position 23,510 of record JAPCYS010001042.1, read on the forward strand.
AGAATTAATATAACTAGTAGCTAAACAACCTAATAACAGAGACAAAACAATACCAAACATTTCATGGAATCACTCAATGCATGAAAATAATCATGGAGCAAAACAACTATTAAAACTAGACATGAAAAAGGGCTATTAGACAAGCAGACATGCATAACCATGAGAGATCCTTAAACATGATTTATTCTAGCATGATGGATCTGTAAGATAGCATCCAAATAACAGAGAAAACAACACCTAGAGATGCTAGCACTAACAAAATAAAAATATAATCAATGCCTCAAAGATTAAGCATGCAAACAACAACTTTATGGCAGAGAAACATTTAATACTAACATAGCCTGACAATTTGATCTAGAGCTCACTCAAGCATGCAATCAAGTACAATATGGTAAAATAACATTAGCTATGATATGGAAAACAATACTAAAGCATTTATTCAAGTTTTCATAGCAATATGAAGAATAACAACAATTTAACCTATTATTACTAGGAAAAACACCCATATGAGAATAAAACTATAACAAACATGGTTTTCCACACCCAAACCCTATAATGCTAATGAATCACTCAAAACACATATCAATAATGTATTAGTACCTTACACATGCTAGGAATCACTTACATAACAAAAACAATATAACACACAATTTAATAAAGGCATAGCAATAATATGCAGAAAATGGCTAAACACTAAATATTGCACCAATCCTATTCTGTAACTCCTAACATCATGAAAAGCTAGTATAATGTGCTCCTAGTAATAATCAAACACAATTGGATTCACTTCAAAACTCATCATCAATAAAATTAAATAATTCACAGAAGTGCTCTCTGAACTAAAACTAACATGCATGTCATTTTCACACAACAACTCAAGTCAACACAAGGTAAATTTCCACAGATAGACATTTGCAAGGGCTACTCAGAACAGTTGAGTTTGCATGATATGGATACTTAAAACTCAAGTTATTAAAGAAATGGTATTAATGAGTGCCTCTTCCATTTATTTTATTTCTCCTAAAATACAGCACAAAACCCAGATCTACAAGTTGGAGATGGTTAAGAATTTGTAGATCTACCTCTGTGATTTTTAGTTTGTCAAGATTTTCTTATTTACATTTTCATTTTGGATTAAAGTAAATAGCCAGAAACAGATGCACAGAGCAAAAAAAAAAACAACCTGCAGAAAAACCCAAATGGGCCAGATCTGCTTCGGAGGAGAGCGCAGAGGGCCAATCCGTCGAGCTAGGCTGGCCCACGCGCTCTTCCCCGCGCGGAGACGAGGTCAAACTGCTGACAGCGGGCCATGCGGGCCCCAACCGTCGGTGAGGTGGTTTGATCTGGACCGGTACGCTCCCGTTGGATGGAGATCGGACGTCCCGGAATGCCCCTGTCGGCGACGACCAAAACAGGGCGGCGGTAAACAGCGCGCACGGTGTCCCGAGGCGGAGCTTCACCGGAGTCTCGCCGGAATGAGTTCCCGGCATCGCCTGGAACCGAGAAGAGCTCGAGGAGGACCCGGAAGACTACGCGCATCTGATGCCCTCATCTTCTCTTGCTGGGAAGGACCCGAGCTAGGGTTCTCCATAGGTGCCGCGGCGGCGGACCAAATACAAGGATGGCGGCGCTCCTGCAGGGAGACAAACGGGGAATTGATGAGGGCACGAGAATCCCAGGGTCTCAAGGGTGGAAGGGAAGAAAACGGAGAGGCTGGAGCTTCCCTGTGTGTTGAGCTCGATGAGGAGATCGCCGGTGGCCGAGTCGGATGTGATACCGGCGAGCAAGACACAATGTGAGGGGGATTTTGGTACTGTAGTGCGATTGGGGAGGATTGTAGGTGGTGCGGAAGGGTAGACATCCAGGAGGAGGCTCGGGATGCCCTGGCCGCAGAGGTCGGTGCTCGGCGGCCATGGTGGACACGGGCTTGCTTGCTCGAGCGCAAGGAGGTTCTAAGAGCGGGCAGGGAGAGTCAATGAGGCGAGGAGGTCCTCCAGGAGCTGGTAGAGGAAGAGATGTGAATTGGAGGTGGGCGGAGCCGGGATTTCACCGCTCGCACCCGCAGGTGTTCGACAGGGGGATTAGAAGAGGATGGAGGACGAGAGGAGACAAGATAGGAGCACGGGATAGTTGAAAGTGCATGGTTCCCCCATATGTGGTTTTGGTAATTAATGACAATCCTTATGGACTAATGTTTGCATTGAGTTATCCTTGTAGATCTTGTCCATAGGAAATAATGGAGTTCATGTGTTGAACTTTATTAGCTTCCTTGATGGCCATTGTTATGTTTATGGATTTATATGAAGAATGGTCATGGTTTGAGTTGAGCTTATTGCTAGTGTGTCTTGAAGAAAAGTATTAGGTGATCTTTCATTATCTTCTTCAAGACATCATCTTTAGAAGTGAGAAGCAAAGATACAAGGTTGATCAAGCAAGCGATCAACACACAAAGCTACAAGTTGTACCAAGTGGGATTGTGTATCTCATGGTATGGTAAGCAATTGTCAAATATAGCTTTGTGAACTAACCCATGATATGTGTGTGTCGCATCTCTATGTGTGGTTAGGTATCTTTCCATGGGCATGAACCAAAAGGAAGATTTCATATAGCCCATGGTCTATGTCGTCGTCAAACGGTGTTTGTCATCTAGCTTGACGTGGAAGCTCAAGTGAAGCATCTAGAAGATATCCTATGCTTGATGCTTGCCACCCTTTTGGAGATTGTGGCCTTGTGAAGATTTGCCGAAGGGTCTCTCCCATAATGGTGTATGGGGGAGCTAGTCTCTCCCATAATGGTGTATGGGGGAGCAACTTGCAAGTCTTCATCAAGCGGAGTTTGTGCTAGCAAGCGCAATCAAGAAAGAAGATCCAACTTGAGAGAGTCAAGATCGTCATCATCTAGCTCAAGTGGAATGCTCAAGGCAAAGGTATAATCTTGATAGGTTTTCTATTTTACCGGTCTCGTGTCTTTGGGAGACCGGGTTATAGGATAGATAGTCGTACTATCAAGAGGGGCTCTCAAGTGAGTAACTCGATCGAATCGTTATGGAGAGCTCAAACCTTTGCATACTTTGCATATAATCTTTCTTGGTTCTTATTTGGCTTTTGTCTCCTTTGGGTTTTAGTGCTTGTCGTGATCTTCATGACAAGCCTTGGTTTCTCGAAAACGGATTTCGTAAGAAAAACTTGTTGCGTTTTCGGTGGTGAAAATATTCCGCTTGTGTCAGACCCCGGACCCAGAGATATACATACTGTTATGTGCTCCTAGCCATGGACTCACAAGGGCTTCAGGGTTACCAGCCCCGGCCGCAACAAACAACGGCAGGCAGACCGGATTCATCGGCACGTAGTCCGGATCCCCGGTCTACTACTCCTTGTATCCATGCTAGTCATAACCAACTATGCATACCCAAGCGTCCACGAGTCGGATGAAACTGAAGGAACGGGACCAAAGTTATACAGGGCTGCTATGTGTCCAGAAAGTGCAACAACAATCGAGGGTTACTGGGGTTACCTCGCCCCAGGCCGATCATATCGACAGGCGGGCTCGGACATGGATCATCGGCTCCACAACCCCTCGACTGCGACAACTATGCAGGCATAGCCAAAACTGTATAACAATGAGCTCGACACCAACAACCGATCAAAGCAACACTCTAGACATGAAGTTGTATTAAACAGGTGTTACTAGAGTATAGCTTACAAGCAGAGGTCACACGACCCAACATTACATCAGACAACGGAAGGCAAATTATGTTGCTAATCAACAAGAACCAAAAAGGCCTAAGAGGCCGCAACATAAGGCGACGTCCCAGCCCATAGATTCCAGGCTGCTACCTGGGAACCCCAAATTAAGTACTTTTTGTGGGATTTTCTCAAACCATTTAAATTCATAATTTAATTGGTTAAAACATGATTTGAATTTCTGTTTCATGCATGTATGAGATGAACACAACACCACACCCTATTTTAGAAAAAACAGGGATGTTACAAATCTACCCCCCTTACAAGAATCTCGTCCCGAGATTCTCGAAGGAGAAGAAAGAAGGAACACCGGTTTTGAAAGATCTTCTCGAACCTTACGGTTCTCTTCTTGAAGAGGTTGATCCGTAGCATCTTGAAGTATTGAATGGATACACCTTAGGTAAGAGGGAAACTCTTAGGAAATGATCTTCACGAAGATCGAGTATCTCATGGCTAACTCATGACAAGAATGTCCGTAAAGAACTGTTGAGTTAACGTGCATGAAACACATCAAGATAACGGAGGGAACTGAGAGAGGGTTTCAAGTTTGCGGACGAATGGTCTTGAAAGGATTTAGAATATGAGCTCTGCACAAACCTTTAAATCCTTTTGGAAAAGATAGGTTGAACAACTGATGGCACCGAGGTTTCTTCAAACAGAAAACCAAGATGGAAAGGATGGTCTTGGATACCAAAACATAATATCCACGGACGAGGGAAAACACGAGAAACCACTGTAGTCCGTCCGTCAGAGAAATTTTTGATACAGAATCATGTTCACTCTTCGGAGTGGAGAAGGGAAGTAATGGGGCTTTCAACCATTCCATAACAGCTTTCTTGAAATCTTTGTCGAAGATCATGAGGTTACTTCACAACAGAAGATGAGTAACCAAAGGATGTTGGAACACCGTAATGAAGGAGGTATTCTTGGTCACACCATAAGAATGGATAACCAACGAGGATTGAAACACCAGAAGGAATAGGGAATCTCTTTCCTATTTTGGGTTGGACGTAGCAATACATCTACCACATAGTTTAAGATCCCACGGTTGAAGTGACTGACAAATTCACACAATGTGTGAGAAAAACAGAACTTCAGGTACCAACAAATTGAAATAGGGAACTGATCAAGGGCGGTTACAAAACACCACGAGATGATTCTCCTTGGGAACTTGTTTCCATTGAAAGGAAGGTTTGGAGGATTGACAAGGAGACATTGGAAGAATCAACTTCCAGGTTCTCCTGGAGGTTCTTGATACCAATATCAAGCTTATGCAAGCCTTCTACAGGTAATCAAGTGAATGTAGATCTCCGGTTTGGAAGGAGGGGAAGAGGAAACTTGTTAGAATGAACCACACAAGAATTCTCACGGGGAGTGGTTGTCATTACGGATTTAAAGGATTACAAATTTAGGCCCTCCGGCTAGTTGTGCCAACCACAACATCAACCATGCCGGATTTTCAAATGAACCTAATTTAATATCCTTAAGAAAACACCAACCATCGTTGCTGCTTGAGATTCAGCTCTGGTTAGTGAGTTGATAACTCAGACTCGGTATGTTTGATCAGCGGGATTGCACCGGTTACCAACGAGATACATATGCTGGATTCTCAAGATATGGACTATGATGCCAAGCTCAAGAAGATGAGCAGGATTATGGAACCCATGTATTAGCAACTTGTGGAAGACGGTTGCACCTACATGACTTACTTACAAATAACACATCGGAGTCCTGGTTGGGAAGATGATAACAAAGATAACGAAGTTCTTAAACTTCTTCTCTTTTACGAAAAATCAATCAGTGGCTTAATGTGGATGGAAACTTCTTACAGTAGACGGAGGTAACAACCAACCATCTTAAGAATAGTCCACACATGCATGACCGACTTGGGATTATTCCCGAAGGAACAAGAAAACTCTACTCGGATCCACGGCGACAACATTCACCAGGAGCACATGGACCGGAGTAAGTCACTTCGAACATCGAGAGCACAACTTCGTGATAACACAAAGATGGTTCTCAAAAGTTTCCAACATTAATGCCAGGTGTTCAAAATGAACCTCTTGCAACTTGGAGAAACATGAATGTCATCGATGGGCTCGAAAACACACTTATCAAAACACTCCAAGAAGAGGAATTCATATGCTATATGAACAAGGCGAAATATTGGTCTGCCAAAGGACATAAAGATGTACCTAGGAGAAATACCATGAGTGGGATCACCATCAAGGTAGTCCTTGGATCTTTTTTCGATTTGCCGATAGCCCAAATCAAACCAAGGTTGGAATGATAGCATGTCCACAGAGGAGATACTACCCTTCTTCAACATGAGGAAAACTAGACATCCCTTAACGAGGGATCAAGTTAGGCGGAGCTTTTGCCTTTCAACTCTCCAAGTTGTTGTTTAAGCTCAACCAACAAGTCCGGGATATCCAGCAGAGTTCCTTGGCGAAAGGAGTAGTTCAAACTACTCCTGGTTTAGACATCACGGTCAGGTAAAACCTGGTGATACTTCCAGAAAGACAACCAGAACATCACAACCTACCGGTATGTCTCAGGACTTGGAAAGGAGTCTTGCTTTTCAAAGCAACCTATATGAACATGAGAGCTTGGCATGAACCTAACTCTCTGACCGAGGATATGCACCGGAATGGACGGGTTTGGTAACGCAGTCAACTTCAAAAAGAGGCTGGGTGACCAGTAGTGCTAAGAAGGATACAGATGTTTCTTAGACTTTTCAAAGCAATAAGAATTGCTGGGAACATCTGATACACACATCAATGCACTGATCCATCATAACCAAGCATTCAAACTTGGAGGAAGGGGGAGTGAATACGGTAAGAGCATCATTTCATCAATAAGGCCATGAAACTTAACACAACCTCTTGATATATAAGAGTGTGATACTCGAAGGTGGAACAGAACAGAAGCTAATGAAACTTCTTTAATCTGTGGATTACAAAACTTTGACCTGGTCCTAGAGATGAACGAGGTGCTGGAGTTTGTTTCTCCTGACATTCCAAGGTGGAATGTTCTGACGGAAAACAATAGCAAATGCATTGGAAGAATCCAACACACATACGCAACTTGGTGTCCAAAACAACGGACGAAGTTTGGAAGCAACTAAGAAATAAGAACGTGCTCGGGGGAATCCTGAGATCACGTTTGAAAGCACAGGGTAATACTCATTTGTAAAACCCATGCAAAAGAGTTGGTATAACTGAAATAAGAACGAAGATGTGGAATTCAGGATGACCACTCTTGCGGTGATCCCTTTTGGTTCCAGTAGAGAGCCTATGGCTATGAGAGTTGGAATTTTCTAGCTATCCTGAGGTAGAAGATGTTCCTCGGGGTTCAACGAAACAGAACTTGGGTTAAAGGTCAGCATCCTGTACTGATAGCGTGAGCGTTACATGGTTATGAAACCACATGACTCAACTCACCGCAATTCAGCACATTCCGGGACCTTCGGTTCAAGTTCAAGGTTAAAAACACAGAGAAAGGAGGAACTACTATCTTAGTGACTTCAAGGACACTACGAGTAGCAATTACGAAGTATCTTTCAAAGAACAACGATAGCTCCGGAAGAACTTGAGCAGAGGATAACGGATATATTCGAGATGAAAAGGAAATCTCGAGGTTCAGGATTTAGAACTTTGAAACATGTAAGAATGTGGAATCCACACAACTTCGAGAGATTATGAATGGAAGGAAATCTCCCAGTTTAAGAGGTAACGGAGGATGGAACTCACACGACTCTAGAAACTTTAACACTAGGTCAACTTGGGTAAAAAAAACGTCCTTGCCAGAGAAGGCACCTAGGTTTTGAATGACTAGAAGGGATAGCAAAACCTTTTCAAATCAAAACAGGTAAGGTGACCCAGAATTAGAGCGATACCAGGTAAGGAATAAAAAGAATCCTAAGAAGGTTTTCACAACTCATTTGAGGTTTCAAAGTAGTTTTCACAAACACTAGACTCGACATCGACCAAGTAGTAAGGTTTTCCTACAGGCAGTCCTGCTCCGATACCATGACTTGTCAGACCCCGGACCCAGAGATATACATACTGTTATGTGCTCCTAGCCATGGACTCACAAGGGCTTCAGGGTTACCAGCCCCGGCCGCAACAAACAACGGCAGGCAGACCGGATTCATCGGCACGTAGTCCGGATCCCCGGTCTACTACTCCTTGTATCCATGCTAGTCATAACCAACTATGCATACCCAAGCGTCCACGAGTCGGATGAAACTGAAGGAACGGGACCAAAGTTATACAGGGCTGCTATGTGTCCAGAAAGTGCAACAACAATCGAGGGTTACTGGGGTTACCTCGCCCCAGGCCGATCATATCGACAGGCGGGCTCGGACATGGATCATCGGCTCCACAACCCCTCGACTGCGACAACTATGCAGGCATAGCCAAAACTGTATAACAATGAGCTCGACACCAACAACCGATCAAAGCAACACTCTAGACATGAAGTTGTATTAAACAGGTGTTACTAGAGTATAGCTTACAAGCAGAGGTCACACGACCCAACATTACATCAGACAACGGAAGGCAAATTATGTTGCTAATCAACAAGAACCAAAAAGGCCTAAGAGGCCGCAACATAAGGCGACGTCCCAGCCCATAGATTCCAGGCTGCTACCTGGGAACCCCAAATTAAGTACTTTTTGTGGGATTTTCTCAAACCATTTAAATTCATAATTTAAATTGGTTAAAACATGATTTGAATTTCTGTTTCATGCATGTATGAGATGAACACAACACCACACACCCTATTTTAGAAAAACAGGGATGTTACAGCTTGTCTTTGAGAATGTTCCCACACCTTCCATGTGTGGTAACTTCTCCATACTTTGAGGTATCAATATTTTCACTTTTTATTTGGATACTCCTTGCTGTGTTCTTTCCAATGCAATTGGATTTACCTCGTTCGGAGTTCATTTGCAAAAGTTATGGGGTTTCTAGTTCAGCCTCTCTGTTTCAGAACTCAACCGGATTATTCTAACCGGATTATTCCGGGCAACCGGATATTCCGGTTAGGGTAGTTTTGGTCCATATTCGGGACAGAGATGAGCCGGATTATTTGGAGCCGGATTATTCATCTCAAACCGGATATTCCGGTTGTGGAGTTTGTTGCGAAAAATGGCTAAGGACTGGAAGCTTGGAGCTACTGGAGTCAACCGGATTATTTGGTCCGGATTATTCATCCTAGACCGGATATTCCGGTTGCTGCGACAAATGGCTAAGGACTGGAAGCTTGAACCTTCTGGAGTGAACCGGATTATTTGAACCGGATTATTCGGGCATACCGGATATTCCGGTTTGGCAATTTTCGGACCATATTTTACACTGACATGAACCGGATTATTGGTACCGGATTTTTCCAAGGGGACCGGATATTCCGGTTAAAGTCAACAGGTTTCGAGCAGATCTTCGGATCGGATATTCCGGTCCAAACTTGGACCGGATAATCCGGTCCCAGATTCCTGCACAAACGGCTAGTTTTTGTGGGGACCTATTTAAGGGGGCTTTCTTCCCCATTGGTCCCCAAGCCTTCAAGCACGAAATATCCTCTCTCCCCCCACCATTGTTGACCTTGGAAAGCTTGCTCCTCTCCCAATCCCTCCTATGATTCTTGCATATCTTTGAGGGAGAAGGTAGAGGAGATCTAGATCTACATTTCCACCAATCCATCTTCCTTCTTAGTGAGGGAAACTTAGTAGATCTTGATCTTGGAGTTCTTGGTGTTTCTCCTCCATTGTTCTTCCTCTCTTATTCCCCCATAAGTATTTGTTGCTTTGTTGGAATTTGAGAGTGAAGGATTTGAGCACTTGTGCTCTTGCCATTTGCATCGGTTGCATCGGTTTGCTCTCTCCACGAGGATTCGTGGAAGTTGAAAGTTTGTGAGCTTGTTACTCTTGGGTCTTGGACCCTAGATGACTTGTGGTGTTCTTGGGAGCCTCCAATTGAGTTGTGGATGCGTGCCCCAAGATTGTGGTGACACCGAGAGCCTCCAATTGAGTTGTGGATGCGTGCCTCGGATTTGAAGGTTGCCAATAGTGGAAGGTGAACTAGGCCTTTGTGGCGGAAGTTCATCGGAGAATAGGGTGAGGCCTTTGTGGCGTTGAGTAGGCCTTCGTGGTGAGCTCACACCCCTCCAACGAGACGTACTCCCCTTTGTGGGAGGAACTCGGGAATACATCTTCGTCTCCGTGTGCCTCGGTTATTTCTATACCCGAGCTTTTACTTATGCAATTTACATTGTGATAGCCTTCGAGCTTGAAGTTATATATCTTGCTATCACCTTGTTACTTGTCTTGCTTAGCATAAGTTGTTGGTGCATCTAGTTGGCCATAGAATATTTAGGTTGTATGCTTGTTAATTTAAACACCTAGTTTATTTCCGCATTTAGCAAGACTTAACCGGAAAAGTTTTAATCGCCTATTCACCCCCCCCCCCTAGGCGACGTCGTTGTCCGTTCAATAGTCACACATGAAGTAGATGCAATCCTCATGGTATCCACTGCATTCTCTAGCAGGCAGGGACTTCGAGCTATGTTGGCCAAGAAAGAGTGCATGGCCACCCAGGTCATGGGCCCTTCTCCATCGACCAGGGCTGGTGTGCAAGTCGGCCTCAAAGACCACAAGAGCAGCAGTACGGTCATGTTCAAAGAAATCATCACTTGTCGAAATGGCCATAGAGCGAAACCACCGTTGCACCATCAACAGTCTACCGCCACATTCAACCAGATACTCCCTTACTATATATGCCTTCTCAGGCAAGGATTCAGGTGTTCCACCTAAATCACCTAGAGAGTCAATTATACACTCCATGGATAAAATACCAATATCCTTGTCTAATTCAAAGATCAAAAGTTTGCCAAACCCACCCAACACGTATAGCTTTCTGTCAAAGAATGCAACATCCCTGAGCAGTACTGGATGCCTGTCATCTCTGAATGCGTCAATGGCCATCGGTGGCTCGCTAATACAAAGTGTACCGCAGTTACTATCATCCATGATCATAGCAGCAACAAGTGAACATGGCGACGAGTCCAGGGCGAGGGCACCACCAACTTATAGAAAATTGGATTAAGTTCACAGTAAGGATGATATATCTCACGCTTCCATACTTTGGCTAGCCTAGGAAGCTCCAGCGTGGTCTTGGAGAAAGGGTTCATCAATGAGCAAACACCATCATTGTGCATGAGGAATAGCCAGTTGTCAATTGAGCCATGGCAACACACACCTACTGGTACAGATATGCGGTGAATTTCACCACCTGGAATGCTGAGAAAGGTACCATCGGGGAGGGCGAGCCACGGGAATGGGAGGGGAAGGGACTGTGACATACAATTAGAGCGCCACGGGTGACAGACTGCCCTCAGACGAACACGATCAGCCAAGGAAGGGAGGCGCCTGAGGACAAGGCCCAGCAGTTCAGGCTGAAGATCTGACCAAGGTCTAGACTCTGCAGTCTCCATCATGCAAGTCTGTAAGACAAGACATAGGATTTCATAGTTAAACAGAGTTGAAAAAAAACAAGACAGAACTAAAAATATAAGCTTCTTGTAGTTGTACTATTCTAAGAC
>JAPCYS010001157.1:0-34847 GCA_028641055.1 Alopecurus myosuroides
ATCATCATGGTGCTTGGTTCTGCCATCTAGAGGCTCCTTGATTAGGCCCCAAAGACCACATAAGTTCATGCTTGGCCCTTTGGTCCTGCCCAGATGGCAGTCTGGCATGACGGTGCCTGAATAACTTTTACACAGGAAAGTGTTAGCACTAGATAACTTCTCGCTAAAAAATATACCGCGCCTCAAAGTGTACATGAAGAGCATGGATTTATTTCTCATGGTGCTAAAATTCTATGCTCTGCTATTGTGCTGTTAATGTTGATCCATTTGAAAATGCAGCTCTTCATGTAACAAAGAAAAACAATGAATTCTTATTAAAAAAACTCTTTTTACCATTCCTGTGATTCGTGCCAGCATAAAAACAGATTTCACATAGTATATATTTGTTGCAGTTATTTTGTCTTCTGTGCATCTAGAGCTTCTGTAATTAATTTGTGTGTACGGTTTATAATGTTTAAGATAACCTTAGTTATCTTAAAGTTATGTTAAATGGCACATAAACCTCTCACTGACGGTGTGTTGAACTACTTCTTGTGGCAATACTTAGATAACAAGGTGCACTAACTAGGTTGCTGACTTGTGATCCAGTGCAGACTTTATGATGAATTTTGCATGATAGCTAATTTCGATGGATTAACACTGTTTATCTTTACCCTGAAGGTTATGTGTAGTTGATGCCTTTTTTTTCTTTTTCCTTTCAGCTATTTTATTGATTGTTCAATACAATTTTTGGTTAGTGTTGTTCTGTGCAAATATATTTATTTCTGTTGTCTAGAGTTGCAGTGCAGCCTTAGTGAAATTGAACTCCACAGTATGTGTATCTCGTTAAGCTTACCCTTGCACAGATGGAAGCACCCATGGATATGCATTTGACTTAAAGCTTGAATCCATTGATATATTTAACTTCTGTTTTGCTGCTTTCAGGCAATGGTGGAGTACTTTCAACTGTTGCCTATATATTCAGGAGTTGTCTGCTAGAGTGGATAATTAATTTTTATGTTCACCTTTTTTGTTCATCAGCTCCTGTTAAAGGTTTAGGCACTGTCTTTATTCTTAACGCGTTTTGTTCGTGAGACAACAACTCTTGACCATACTGTTCTCATATATGTTGACCTGAAGTGAAAAGTCGCAATATTGTGTTAGGGGTCTGTTTGCTGGACACGAATCACGCAAATACTTGGGAGTTTAGAGAGGCTCCAGGTTTTGTAGATCAGGCGATACTGTTTGCTAGGAATGCCACATTCCTCCTCTTATCAACTGGTCGTCCACTGGGCGACTGTTGCATACAGTGACGTTGATGAAGATTCAAAGGAAGTGTGGAATGTGAGGATGCTGAATACTTGGGGATCTTGTCCAGGTGTATTAGAAATGGTACGGTGGCGCAGTTTGCCTGCTATATCATATCATCATATGGTGGTGCTTGCTGATGACTTGTTTATCCTGGAGTTCTTTACAGTTGACACGCTCAGCAAGCTTCAGTTAGCAGTAAGAAGGGAGAAACAAATCAATTCTAAAACTGCTCCATCTAACTAACATCTGTCATCATTTCGGACACACTAAAACGTCATTTTATTTTTGTATCGTGACATTAGCATTAGAACACATATTTCACACTTCAGATAGTAGTACTCAACTAGGCTTCACTGCCATCAACCCCATCATTATTGAGAATGATTGTGACCAACTCATGGAAGCTACACCCTGGTGTCTGGATCAGTGGAGCTCGACCCTGGTGTCTTTTTACAAACTATGGCGCTGCATACAACAGCGGAGCGTGCGGCAACGATCCTTCACCAGGAGTATATGAATATGGATCAAACTCAAGACGTTAAGGACGTGTTTGGTTCGACAAAATTAGGACGTTAACTGATTAGGCTGCTACCTGATTCCGTTAAATTTGTTTGCTTAGATTGGCCTGGTAACCGATACCGTGTAAACAGATTACAGGCTAGGCCAAGTTTGATACCGCCCACCCCCGAGCGATAACAAGTCGTGTTACCAGCTGATTCCGTTAAATTTGTTTGTTTAGATTGGCCCGGTAACCGATACCGTGTAAACAGATTACAGGCTAGGCCAAGTTTGATACCGCCCACCCCCGAGCGATAACAAGTCGCGTTACCAGGTGACTCAGTAGGGTCGAGCGAATCCTCCGCCTCACGATCCCCTCTCCACTCATATTCTCCATCGAGTCACAGGCCGGTCATGGAGGCAACGGCCTCTCCCTCAACCTCATGAGTCATGAACATATCGCGATCTGGAAGGGGAGCAGGCCCATCTCCTCCATCGTTCCAGGCTTTTAGCAGCGGCAGGAGCACCATGGCCGACGGCATCGCCTTATTAAGGTGGAGGAATAGAATTCCTTGGAAGTGGAAGCTGCTGCGCGACGAGCGCCACCGGCGTCGGAGCCGTACACATGGCTGGGGTGGCTGGCTCAGTACGGGGCGGGAGGAGGCAACAAATCTCATACCGTTAGGCCTTGTTTACCTCTCTCGTATTTGTTAGGTTGGGAGGTTTGCGTTGGAAAGGGATTCGGTGATCACCAAATACCCTCAAATACCCTTCCCCCACAATAAACTAGCATGTGTTAGAGTTTTTAATCTAGACAAAACTGAGATGGTTGGTGGGGTATTTGTCGGGATTATTCCCTTCAAGACCGGAGTAGTAAACGGACTAGCGGGATTTTTGGGATTCGGTAAAATCCCCTACATTCCCCTATAATACACTCAAAGTAGACAAGCCCTTATAGTGTTGAACCAAACATATTCAGGTTTATGCAGTCCGGAGCTATTACTCTTTGTAATCTATTACCCAATGCGTTTGCGTTACCAGCGCTCCAACGAAACACGTCCTAAGGTTTTTCTTGTTCTGAACAAACTCAAGCGTCAAGTTGAGGGCATCTCTTATGGGGCTGCTCAAACGACGGACAAAACACGGACAAATCCGTCCGTTTGAGCAGCGGTCCGGTAGGGGAGGACATGACATTTTTGGAACGCGCCCTACGGGGCTGCTTACTTAGGGGTGGGGGTCACGAACGGCCGATTACATGCCAAAAAAAAAGAAAACTAGCCCTAGCTACGGCCGACCACTCGTCGGAGCTACTCGTCCTCGTCGTTGTCGAGGCTGACGTACTCAGGCTCCTGGAACAGGTGGCCCGACAAGCCAGTGGGGCGCGGCGGCGTGTCCGGCTGGATGGGGGCCCGGTGGCGCATACCGACCAGTGGCCGGAACCACCGCGGGCAGTGGCACAGCGCCTCCGCGCGCTCCTCCTTCTCCTGGGCCGCGACCCTGGCCTCCTCCGCTGCCAGAGCCGCCACTTCCCTAGCTGCTCTGGCCTCCCGCCCCGCCGCCGCCCGCGCCAGGGCTTGCTCGGCCGCCGCCGCAGCCTCCGCCGCTGCCACCGCCTCCAGGGCCGCGGCCATCTCGCGCTTCTCCTCCTCCTAGAGCGCACTGGCCTCCATGGCCGAGTTGAGGAGGGCCGTGCCCAGGCCCTCCTACTCCATGACTTCGTCGGGGACGTGGTCCTCCTCCTCATCCTCATTGACAGGCCCGCGCTGCTCGGCGGGCGCGCCGGCGAATGTCCGCAGACGGGTGCTGGGGGCCGCGGGCGACGCGGACATCGAAGTATCCGGGTCAACTAGTCAGCCCCGTAGAAGATGTCCTGAGCCTCAACTAAAACAAACGATGAATCTGCGATTGTGTCGCCTCCGACAAGGAAACACAGGCACAGAACTGACGGGCTGTGCTTGGTTGACTTGTTGCCTTGTTGGTCGTAAGTACGTGCGCATGCATGGATTCTACCCGGCTCAACGTGACATGTGTGATGTCCTAACACGTGACATAGTATATTGTACATTTTTTTCAACACGTAATAATCACCTTATTACATGCAAACAACGTACATACACCATATTACATTGTACTTTTTTTTCAACACGTAAGGTGTTGAAAAAATACACCTTTGTAGATATAGCTCACGGCATGAAATTAGGAGAGAAACTTCTCCACACCAAAAAATGAAAATGATTGCGTGTGATTTCCTACCATCTTGTGCCCGTCATATCTATTCCTTCCCCTTTCATTTTTTCTATGCGACCTTCCTTCTCCATATTTCAGCAACACTGCCACAAACGAATCTGCCGCATATCCATCTTGCGACAACGTCTAGACGACCAAATCCTCTGCCCATTCACGGGCCAAAAACTCTCTTCGTTGCTGCATCCTAATTTTGTAGCGTACTAAACGAGTTGTCAGCTTCTAATTAAATTGTTTTTCTCCTCGCTCCTCTTTTTTTTTACCTTAACGAAAGGAATACACATGGTAGCAACAACAGGGAAGCGACAACTCTTCATAATCCAGTGTAGTGATATCGATTTAGTTTCGTGGAAATTTATCCCAGCACACATGGTAGCAACAACACAGCAACAGATAACAAAAACGGTGAAACTTGATTTCTGCAGCAATACGGCATGGAAAACTGGATTTCAGCTTGAACCAAAACTTCAATCCTAGCTGACTGGCACAGACGCACAGACACTGAAACTGGTATTATATACCGGAGTGTTCTCTCAACCAATGAGAGGTTTACAAAATAGAAAGGGATCATCATCCCTTCTAAATTCCCACAAGCTACAAAATCTGGGACGAACTGCGATGGTTTCGAAGAGGCCGGATCTGTGGCGCGGTCGGTCATCTTCGTCTGCTGCTGCCTCTGCTACCGCATTCACATCTGGGTATATGACCTGATTATCCCCTGCAGCCATAGATGCAAAGCAAGATGTAGTTAGGCACGTCCTGCTACAACACCAAGTACCACGACAGCCATAACAGGGTAGTAAAACAGAAGGTTATCTGGAACAATTCACAATAGTACAATTCATCAAAAACAGAAGGTTATCTGGAACAAGTGTCATTGCATATATACATAGTACATGTTTTGAACTTGTTTCAGATCATCTATTGCTTTTTTAATGCATCTAACTAGTTTCAGGTGATCCGGAATATTCTTCAGGTAAGCCGACAACTCTCAACCAAACGTAGCCGTATAGTCTGAAATAATACAGTACCAATATTAAATTAAGACAACAAAATTAAGATAACACAAGATGCATATATTTACTACAGTTCTTCAAATAAGTACAGAGAAGTATCACTATTATTTATTTCTGCTATTCTATAACATTTTTTAGACCTCTAAATTCTCCAAGGAAACATAGTACAGTAGTGCATTTTACACTATCTCATATGCTATTGTGCATTTTAAACAATTTCAATCAGAGTAAAACCGACACGAATAAGCAGAAGAGGGGCAAAAAGGAGTATTGTCAACAATTTCTAAATTCAGAACTGCAAAAGGCATAAGCAGACACAGACCACAGCAAATTCAGAATTACACAAACAAGCTAATAAATGATACTGCTAGTACCAGGAATATATTCTCTACAGTTCCTTCTGAGAAGTCCAGAGAAATATCGCACTCATTTACTCCTGCTTATCTGTAAGATTCCTCAAAGATATATATAGCAATGCATTTTACTTATTTTTGTACTCCGGTGCATTTTGAAAATTTCACTCAGACTAAACTTCGTGATAAACCACTGACTAGATGCAACCACAACAAAAATAAATTCGTACTGCACAGTAGTAATAACAGAGAGCATGGTCATTAGCACACTGTATGTTATGTTAGTCCATAACATCTCTTCATACTCAAAATTCTAGGAATAACAAAGCAGAGAACTAGAATAAGAACCCATCAGAGTATCAGACCGATGAAGGACTACTGGTCAATTACCTGTTTGAGAAGCAATATTCTGCTTGTTCCATGGAGTACATCACTAAATATCTGTTTTTCAAAGAGAAAGATAAATTAATAATAAACATGGTACATCACTAAATATCATGCTAACATACTTTGTGTATCGTATGGAGCACACAAACAATTATTATGTTTCAGTCATTACCTTTGTGTTTGGAAAATAGTGTCTCGTGAAATGACTTAGGCCTCTTCTTCGATGGAGCACCTTTACCTTTTATTGGTATTGGATCCAAGACTTTCCCAGTAAAAGCTTTGTTTGCAGAAGAAAAATATGCAGGCAAAGGACCAAATGTTCTGGGCTCAAATTTCTCGTCATCCACACTGGCCTCTTCATTCTCATCATTGCCGACGCCGCCAGACACAATACTTCTAAAAAATTCTACAACTCTCAATGATTCCTCCTTGCTCAATGCAGCTTTGAATAAAGCTCTTTTAGATATGTTGCGGAGATCACGGTACCGATCCATGTGTTCAGACCAAACATGTCTACTGCCGTTCCTGTCAGGTTCAAAACCATCTTTAGCTTGCATCGTCCATCTAACTGCAACACAGCAGCGAGGCATGTCTCGCATGCCTAAGTGCTTCAGAACACAAATTACATGTGCGCAATGAATTTCCTCACGCTCCATCTTCTGGCAATGGCAGTTCACACTATCCAGCAACGTCTCGTGAAAGACACACGTAACATCATGCTCCCCATAGTCACTGGATACCACAAACCTCGCCATAGAGGCATTTTCCTGTGTCATGTCACCAATGTGCCATCCCCCTGATTTAATGAACTGGTCCTTAACCATCTTGAACATTGCTGGAGTATATATACGGGCAGCACTTTTCAAAAGAGGGTGATCGGTTATTCTGGTGAAAGGTACCGACTGTGAAGCTCTTGCATCTAATTCGCCTTCCTTCCTCCGTAGACGTGAAAGAAAATACTGAGAGTGCTCTAGCAAATCGACAAGTGACATCGACCTGTCTAGATGGTTATGAAGTCCTGAGTTCAGACTTTCACTCCTTTGGTTGCTACTCATTCGCAGGAAGTACCCACCTTTCGTGTACGCCGCCGCCCATTTCCCTCTCAGCTCGTACATCCTCCTAAACCATGCGCCGTCTTTGCTCACTTTGTGTTTCTGGATAAACGCAGCCCATCGCGCCTCAAACTCATCAGGTTCCATCCTCTCATAAATTAATTCCTTGAAGTCTTTCAGCTTTTGCTTTCGAAGGTGCTTTATCATATTTTGCTCGATGTGCCAGCTGCACAACCGATGAAATGCACCAGGCATTACGACAAGAATTGCCCTAGCCATTGCATGGTCCCCATCGGTGATCAGCGATCTAGGATGCTTCTGCCGCATCGCCAAGAGAAATGTCTGAAGCAGCCATATATACGCCTGAGTGGTCTCATCAGATACAACCGCACACCCAAACACAATTGTGCTGCGATGGTGGTTCACTCCAACGAACGGAACAAATGGAAGATTATAGCGGTTGACACGGTATGTGCTGTCAAATACCAAGACACCGCCAAAGGCATCATAATCCAAGCGCGACTGCGCATCTGCCCAGAAAATGTTTCTCAGGTGGCCTTCACTGTCGGTGGTATACTCGTAGAAAAAGTCAGCATCCCTGTCTTTCTGTGCCGCCATATAGTTCAGCATATATTCTGCATCTCTACCTTCAATCTTCTTCTTCTTGTACTCGGAGACGAAGTTATACAGATCTTTGGGTATAAACCCGACCTTGTCCGGACCACCTGCCTCATGTTCCATAGCGTCCATTATCTTACCCGTTCGGAGGCCACCAATACCATACCCAACTGCATCAGCCTTATGTGCATCTGTTATCTTGCGGTGAGAGAACAAGTAAGCAGACTTGCCTTCCTTAGCGAGTTGATGGTTATGCTTATCCTGAAATTTCTTCACGAACCATTCTCCAGTAACCGGACTCCGCTCGATCTCAAAATGAGCTGGGCATCCACAACGAGTAAGAGCCTTTGGAGTCCTTTTCGGGTCAGGTCTTTCGAAATTTGGCAATGTACGCTTTCCTTCCTTAAAGCACGTGTAAAGCCGCCGGAAACGTGTCCTTGTGCCAGGCAAGTATTTCACCTCTTCCTTCCTAACACTGAACCCTTTGACCTTTGCATAGTCATTATAATACTCGAATCCTTCCTCCTCGGTCTTGAAGATCTTGCTAACCACGCGGAGGTACTCATCGCTCCTCCAAGCCGGGGGTTTCACCATCCATTACTTAAAACTGCCACCATAAGAGTAAAGATTCATGTTAATAATCAAGTAAATCGTTTATTAAGATAACCGAAAACTACTAAATCATTTCTTCAAAATAGAAGCGGTTTGCATTCAGTGACGAAGCTTCAAAGAAAACCTTGGGCGGGCAAAGCTTAAGCAAAACACCAAAAATGCAGATTTAAACCATATACTTCAGTACACAACTAGACATAAGTGAATCCTAAAATATCTTTTGTTCAACAGATCATACATATATGATATTTTATACACGAGAATTCCTCCAAAACAGAATATAACATAACAAGATTAAGTTTGACCATAAGGGGATGGATCAGATGTGGGCTTGAAACATCAAAATCAGAAAAACGGGGTGGCTACATGCGCCTGCTGCCTGGGAGGGTCTTGGCTGCTTGAGATTGGGGACTTGGGGGGTTCGGTGCTAGGCGTTGCCGCGGGGGGCGACCTCGCTAGCTCGATGTTGTTCACAGTAGTTGGATCGAGTCTCTTCTGCCAGTCCTGTCTACCGTTGTGGGTGTTTTTTATCTGCTCTCTATTGCACATCACACATGTTGTGTGTACTTGTAATTTAACTCCCAGCAGAATAAATAAGTTTCATAGAGGAAAGCATGTTTGGTCTTGTCACATATGAACAATATCATTCAGTTGTTTGTGTTAGAACCAATCTTGGTCCATCTTTTGTACTCACCTTGTCCTAGAATATAAATTCCACATGCTTCACATTATTTACCAATAATTTGCTCAATACTGTTTGTATTAAATGAAAAAATTCATACCATTGGATTCCTATAAAGAAGCAATTTTCAATGGTATCACTTTTGTGTTAGATATCCACGTATAATTGGACTCATTGTGGGTCAAGTCACCTATATTTTTTGACGAGGGAGCATTAAAATTGTACTGGCTTACCTAACTTTGAATCTTTGGAACAAAAGTAGATCCTTGCATTGATATTTTATTGAGAATTCCCCTATGGTAATGTTACAACTTTTCCTCCAATGCAGGCAATGGTGAATTTCATATATTCTGATGAACTTCCTGGTATTCATGAGCTAGTTGGATCTTTCTCAATGTGGACATCTACTGCAGTAATACAGCATATGTTGGCAGCAGCTGATAGATATGGACTGGACCGGCTAAAACCAAACAGGCCGGGGACAATGAACACCAGAACAAGCAGCTGATGCACAATTTCTAAAAAATTCAGAGATAACGTCAGTGTTTACCTGGGCTGAAGGAGACAATGAACACCAGAACAGGCCGGGGGCGTGCTCCTTCAATTGCCGCCGAGTTGAAGAATCTTGGCGCAGACGGCACCGGCGTCCACGGCGGCTAATTTCCTGGTGCACGGGGGAGAGAGCGTCGGCGTCGTCAGTGCGTGCGGCACACTGGGCACGCGATCCGGCAGAATCGGACTCGTGGCGGCGCAGCACACTGGGGGGTGGCGGCTGCGGCTCGAGTTCGGTTGTGGCGGCGGCGCGAGCGCACTCCTCGCTGGACGCGACGGGCGCGAATTGGGATGTCACGGATGGAGGTGGCGTACAGGCAGAATTGGACTCGTGGCGGCGGCTCACACTGGGGGCTGGCGGCGGCGGCGCGAGCTAGGAGGTGACGGCGGCGCGAGCAGAGTCGTGGTTCAGTCCAGCAACATGGATATCAAGGGTCAACGATTCGTTCCACTTTTTTTTTGACTAAATCTCCACTACCTGGCACTACCTGGCCTGATGGGCCAAATTACTCTCAGCCGTAGGATTAAACCATACTACTCCTATATTAGGAGTAGTAAAAGGTACCTTAGAACTCACCATGAAAGCAATATGCATCTGATGCACCCTTGTCAGCCACTCGTGATTTCTGTAATCAGGCGTTATTGCTAGGAATGCCATATTACTCCTCTTATCTACCTGTTCTTTTGAACAGGAAAAAATCTCTTTCGAGGTGGTGCCGTTCGAAAGTGTATACCATGCAATACTCGGACGTCCAGCTTTCGCCAAATTCATGGCAAGATCATGTTATATTTATAACAAGCTGAAGATGCCAGGGCCAAAAGGAGGAGTAATCACCATATCGGAAGACTTCAAACTGGCAAACGAGCTGGAAAAAGGAAACACCCTTTGCGCCGAAAAAGTAATAGCAAAGGAAGAACTGAAAGAGTTCGCAAAAGAAGTATCGCCGATGGAAATGCCGGCAGGAGAAGAAAGCCGGAAGCCAGCGGATAGCTTCAAATCTTCCGAGAATACAATACAGGTTATACTAGACCCCAAAGATCCGACAAAATTTGTCGTAGTAGGGACAGGGATGACCGACAAATAGGAAAGAGAGCTCATCGAGTTCCTCCGTGAGAACTGGAATATTTTTACTTGGTGTCCTGCGGACATGCCAGGAGTACCGAGGGAACTTGCTGAGCATCAATTGAAGGTAATTCCATGTTCAAAACCCGTCAAACAAGGTCTCCGTCGTTTTGATGGAAGAAGACGGAAGGCTATAGGCAAGAAAATTATCCGGCTTTTAGCAACTGATTTTATCCGGGAAGTTATACATACTGATTGGTCTGCAAACCCAGTATTAGTCCCGAAGAAAGACAATACTGTTCTTAGGATGTGTATATATTACACCGGCTTGAACAAATTGTGTCCAAAAGATAGGTTTGCATTACCGCGAATCGATCAAATAATAGATGCCACTGCTGGCTCTAAGCTTTTATGCTTTTTGGATGCTTATTCCGGGTACCATCAAATACGTATGAAGGAGGAAGATCAAATCAAAACTTCCTTCATAACCCCGTACGGGACATACTATTACATAACCATGCCTTTTGGCCTGAAGAACGCAGGTGCTACTTACCAGCGTTGCATGCAACGTTGCTTGCATAGTCAAATCGGTAAAAATGTTCACGTGTACGTGGATGACATTGCCGTAGTTTCCAAGGAAAAGGACACACACGTTGAAGATCTACGAGAAACCTTCGAGAATTTGCGCACTTATAAAATGAAGTTAAATCCATTAAAGTGCATATTCGGGGTTCCCTCTGAAAAGTTTCTGGGTTTTATCGTTTCTCACAGAGGAATGGAAGTAAAACCGGAAAAGATCAAGACAATCTTGAACATCACAAAGCCTACGTGTTTAAAAGATGTACCAAGATTGACGGGTTCTGCAGCCGCAGTCAGCAGGTTTATAAGCCGGCTAGGAGACAAAGCTCCGCCATTATACAAATTGTTGAAGAAATCCGACAAATTTGAATGGATAGAAGAGGCGGACAAAGCATTAACCCAGCTGAAACAAACCTTGATGAAAGCACCGATTTTGGCATCCCCAAAATACGAAGAACCTATGTTACTGTATCTTACAGCAACAAACAAGGTTATTAGTGTTGTGATAATTGTGGAAAGGCGGAAAGAAGAACAAAGTATACCGGATCAGCATCCAGTATACTATGTCAGCGAATTTTTCTCCGAGTCAAAACAAAGGTACCCACATTATCAAAAGATGGCATATGGCGTGTTTTTCGCATCTAGAAAACTCCGCCATTATTTCCAAGGGCATTCCATAACAGTGGTAAGAAAAGCACCACTAGGGGATATCATTAAGAATGCGGACGCAACAGGCCGAGTAGCCAAATGGGGCATCGAGCTAGTTGCGTTCGACATTAAGTACCAACCCCGGACAACAATTAAATCCCAAGTGTTGACAGATTTTGTTGCTGATTGGAAAAAAGCAATGGAGAACACACCAATGCCGGAGTCGGAATACTGGATCATGCACTTTGATGGATCCAAGATGAAAGAAGGCGCTGGAGCTGGTGTAGTGCTCAAATCCCCAAAAGGTGACATTATGGAGTATGTATTACATATACACTTCAACGCCAGCAACAACATGGCAGAATATGAAGAATTGCTTCATGGCTTGCACATCGCAAAATAAATAGGTGTCAAATGCATACTATGATATGGTGACTCGGATTTGGTACGGCATCGGCTAAACAAAAAATGGGACGCCAAAAGCCCCATCATGGCCGAATATCGGAGAACGGTGGACGAGTTTGCCATTTGCTTCCTTGGATTTGAGTTACTTCACATAAAAAGGGAAGAAAATTGGAACGCGGATGCATTAGTCCGCATGGGGTCGGAAAGAGTGAGAACCCTACCGCCTGGTGTGTTTGTCCAACACTTGCACGAACCATCAATTAAAGATGCAGATGTTGATTATCCTCTCGTTTCCGAGTCAATTGAAGTTTTGCTCGTTAACTCGGATTGGACGATTCCATACTTAAACTTCTTAGTTGATCAGAAGTTCCCGGATGGAGCAGACGAGGTCTTGCAAAGGCAGATACAGCGCCGATGCAAAGGATACACGGTAATCAATGGTTGCCTGTATAAACGCAGAACTATCGGAATTTTTCAGTGATGTATTTCGCGAGAGGAAGGACGAGAAATCTTGCTAGAAATCCACGCAGGACATTGCGGACATCATGCTCAATCAAAAAGCATAGTAAAAACGCATTCCGTGCAGGGTTTTTCTGGATCACAGCCAAGATAGACGTCGAACACATAGTAAACACATGTGCCGGATGCCAGTATTACGCCAAGCAGACGAATGTGCCAGCTCAAGCACTCAAAACTATCCCTATAACATGGCCGTTCGCGGTCTGGGGTCTAGATATGATGGGACCATTTAAAACGGCAAGAGGCGGACTTACACATCTACTCGTAGCAGTAGATAAGTATACCAAGTGGGTGGAGGCGAAACCCATTAATAAACATGATGGTCTGACTGCCAGAAACTTCATCATTGACGTACTCATGAGATACGGTGTTCCACACAGTATAATCACCGACAACGGGACAAATTTCTCTACTCGAGAGTTGGCAAAATATTGCCGACAAACGGGAATATGTCTAGATGTTGCATATGTGGCTCACCCACAATCCAATGGGCAGATTGAAAGAATGAATAGCTCAATCCTGCAGGGAATACGCCCAAGACTCTAATCTCCTCTTCATAGAGCAGCTGGAGCATGGGTAGAGGAATTGCCTTCCCTGCTTTGGAGTATTCGAATGACGCCAAATAGATCAACAGGGCAAACCCCGTTTTTCTTGGACTATGGCGCAGAAGAAATGCTTCCAACGGACATGCTCCATGATATCCCAAGAGTGCAGGTTTACGATGACTCAGATGCCGAAAGCGCACGACAGGATGCCGTCGATCTTTTAGAAGAAGAACGATACTTTGTGCTTCAAAGATCCGCCATTTATCAGCAAGGATTATGACGCTACCATAGCCGGAAAGTCAGGCATCGATCTTTCAAAGAAGATGACCTAGTGCTAAGATTGGTGCAAGAAAGGAAGCACACGTTAGCCCCAGTCTGGGAGGGACCATTTGTCATCAGAAAGGCTATGAAAATGGATCTTATTATCTTGTAGACATTCGTGACACGTAAGATGATCCCAAGTGTCGGAATCGCAAAAGAAAGAGGAAGATAGATGTCGAACTAGGAGAAACAAAAAGACCCTGGAGCATCCAGCAGTTACGTCCCTTCTACACTTAGTTCAATTTCTATGTAAACATCTTTGAGATCATGAAATAAAGTTGTCGGAATTCATGCATTCGTGTTTTATTTATTTTTCATACAAAGTATAAGTCCGTCTCATCTATTTCCCAATGATCTTCCAAAATACTCAATGTTTACCTGAATTGTGCCTGCGTGCTCGGAGTTATAAACCTGAATGCTTTTCGGCCTAAGAAGGCTTAATGAAACCCAGATTGTGCCTGCGTGCCTGAGTTTCATACATTTAAAAAATCCTTGCTTTTTCTCTAAGTATTATCTGATTGTTTATGTGTTGGGTCACTGAAATTAGTAAGTAAAAATGCCTTTAGTATGATCCATGTTTCTGAGTTTAGATTGATCGGTTATACCCAGTCACTTGGCGTGAAGATTTTGTATTATTGAGCCATTTCAAACACTAAGGACAGTTAAGACATGCAAACGAGAGAACTTAGAAGATAAAGAAATTAAAACCCGGAAAACTTGGAAAGACTTATAAATTAAACTGCAAAAGCGGAGTACTTGTTTGTATAAATGATAGATAGCATTACAATGAATATTACATTTTGAGAATGGTAATGCTTCTATTTTTGTGTTCCTTCTACCTAGGACTTAAGCAGCTTCTTCAGGATCCGAGTCTTCGTCCTCGCTGCTGTATTCCTCTGGAGTTGTCGGAATCTCCACCTCTGGGTACAAGGAGGAGATGTTCACCATGTTGTCAATCTTGGTGGCGTGGACTTTGATACCGTCAAAGATGATGGCCCGCTGAGTGTCCGTGTATCCTTGAGGGATACCTGATGCCACGCACCAAGACTTGGCGGTGGTATAGTGCATACGCATGAGCCCAAGGGCCAAGCGCGCACTATCGCGAGCTGCGGAGCGGAACCAAGACTCCTTGCGGTTCGCCACCTCGACGATCGCCTCCGGGAGCTTATTGACTTCCGAGAACTCTCCTGCTTTGTCGGGAATGTACTTATTAATAAGTAACATCCCCGCAGCTTTAAGCGCGATGAAGATCTTCTCAAAAGCCCGGATTGTTTCGATCCTGGTTAGTTGGGGGCTACCTTCTGTTTCAATCAACAAAACAAAGTTAGGAAAAACAGAAGAAAGGGAAAAAAGGAAAAATCCGGTAAAAGTCAAAAAACTTACCAAGAATCCGATCCATCTCAGTGGCTTCTTCCAGACGCTGGTTCAGGGCATTCTCCAGGTCCCTGATGGTGGCTTTGTCCTTCTCGGCCTGGTTGGAGGCCTTGGAATCGACAATGCCAACAACCAGTTGCCTGGCCTCCAGGTCCTTCTCGAGCTTCACAATAAGCTTGTGAAGATCCAGGTTTTCCTTCCGGAGGTTCTGGGCATTGCCGGCATCTTCAGCAATTTGCTCGGCTTTCGCCAAAGAAGCTGAAAAGCAAGTAAAATAAAGAGTTAGAAACTCGGAAAAATACATAGAAAAATCTCCAAACAAAAGTAGTGCAAAAATTTACCTGCTGATTTAGCCAGCTTTTGATGAACGGAGGCCATCTCCGACTCCTTATCTTCAAGAATGTTAAGAAGGGTTTTCACCTCCTTATTCTTGATGGTAAGCTTGCTGAATATTTCCATGTTAATGTTTTCATCAGTTTACTGAAACACGGAAAATAAGCAAAGAGCTTAAGTAAAAAATCAAGCAAGGTAATGATAAAAGCATTAAGTCAAAAAAATATGCTTTCGATAAAATGCTTGGGGGCTAGAGATATTACCTGGCTCATCCGTTGAAGACTCGACAAGTTCTCGTTGAATTCTTTTGCATACTCGGTAAAAAGAATTCCAATGTGGAAAAGGCCATCTTGTATTATCTACCGAGGCCAAAACAAGAAGTTATTCATAAAAATAAGTCCGCCTTGTGGCCAAGGACGGATTAAAGGAGCTGGGGCAAAATACTTTGTTGACCATGGATGAATACGTCCATGTTCGTCAAAGTGTTCTTCTTTTACCTTGAATTGCGGGTCATAGTTGGGGATTGGGTCCTCCTGTGGAGCACTGGATGGACCCCCAACTTCTGGCTCCACCGCCCTTTCCCTCGCGTCCGTTTCCGGTGCAATGGGCTGGCTGGACTGCACGGGTTCCTCCTCCCTGGAAGCCATGTTTTCCTCCGCAGATGCGACCGGAGTGTCGGGAGCAGCAGCAGGAGAAGGTTGTGTCCCTCTCCGGGCAACAGACTTAATTTTCTTCCGGCCTTTTGGCTTCAGTGTTGTTGGATCCAGGATAGAAAGAGAAAATCCGAGAAGTTAGAATTCCGAGAAAAGAAAAGAAATTCCTACGACAAAAAGCAGAGAAAAAAGAAACCTGGATGATTTACCTGGAAGTAGCGACAAGAATTCCGTCAAGTTCAACCACTTCTTGAGCAGTGGATGGCTTCTTGCGTTTCTGTCCCCCCTACAAAGTTGGCACGCATTAAGTACAACTAGGCATCGGTAGCAAGGTCCTTATCAGTAAGATCGGCCAGCTGTGGAAAAAAGCACAAAATCCGGCTAAGTTACAAATCTAAGAAAGTTAGAAATCCGAGAAACTTCCCAAAGAGGAAAAACATTACCTTTGGAGCTGGATTTCCCTCGTGGTACATCTCTCGGCTTTCTTCATATTGGTCGCGGGTAGCGACCAAGTGATTCACCCGCTTCTTGAAATCCCTCTTAGAGAACGCTTTGTCTGTTCCCCTCATTGTATCCTCCGGGCCCTTACAGTCACACAGAAGGCGGGTTCCATGATAAGCCAATGGCTGGATGCGTCTCCCCAACCAACATAGAACTGTGTCGGTGCCAGTGAGAGGAGGAGACGAGTTTTGTTATGCGCCGTTTGATTTTCCTCAAATCAGCCCAATTGTCTTGGGGAGTGGCAGCGGAGTTGACAAAAGGTGGAATTCCCGTCTCCTTTCCTGGAAACGGGACATCCTGGTTGTAGAAGAAGGAACCCGTACAAAACTTGACGGAATCCGAGGTTTTTATTTTCGGAAATCAATCCTCCCTAAACCTACGGAGGGTGAAGGAAATGGACCCGCAGGTGGGGAGAGCGCCCTCAAAGGGGTTGCGCTTCACCCCAAAGCAATATTGCCAGAAATCTAACCTAGGTTCTATTCCTAGATACCCTTCAAAGAGGTCCTGGAACCCGGCTAGATAAAGAATGGAATTGTGAGAAAGGTTGTGGGGTTGGATGTTGTAATGGTTTAAGACTTGGAGGAAGAAGGCAGAAGGCGGAAATCCCATACCTCTGTTAATATGGGAGGTGAGGAGACCCTTTCTCCGGCTTCCGACGTTGGCTCTTCAGGATTAGCCCCTCCTTCTCCATTGTCGGAAGGAGGGACGGAACCACATTGCAGTGGATCCAATTCCCAGAGATTTCCTCCGTGTCTTCTTCCACTCCGGTGGCGCCCGCAGCAGCGAGCTTTTCACCACCGCGAGTGAGTTCTTCCACTCTCTAGGTGGTGAGAGGCGGAGAAGGCGCGGCAGAAGACGAAGGCGCATTCTCGGCCGCGGGAGGAAGATCCCCGCGGGCCGGATTTCCGGCGTTTTCCTCTGGCGCACTCGCGGTGGCGCGGCCGAGAGAATCCAGCTGCGGATCCATCTCGTTAATGATGGAGTCGATGTCGAGGGCGACAGAGCTTTCCTCTGTGGCGCGCACCGAGTCTCTGGTGGTCATGTTTTGGCGGCGCGACGAGGATCCTGGCCCTCCAATGACGTTTTCCAGGGACGGTGGGGACGCACGGACTCTTGCAAGCTCGAGCTTGAAGGCAATGGTGCTTGGGGGCTAGAAGAGGAAGAGAGAGCGAAAGGGAAAACCAGAGAGCCCGAGGCGGGTATTTATAGCCGGAAATGCA
This sequence comes from Alopecurus myosuroides, assembly GCA_028641055.1. Taxonomy (NCBI): domain Eukaryota; kingdom Viridiplantae; phylum Streptophyta; class Magnoliopsida; order Poales; family Poaceae; genus Alopecurus; species Alopecurus myosuroides. The sequence continues at coordinate 17,466 of JAPCYS010001157.1, forward strand.
TTTAGATGCGCTACAACGACTATTTTGACCGTTAGATCTTCGACGCATGTCACGCCCGGAAAATCCGGGAAATGAGGAGGCGAAGCGATAAGTGCTATCTCCTTGTTTCCCGCGAGAATCTGTCCGAGATACATTTCAGGGTTTCACACTGAACCCAAACGTCCATGATGTCAGCACGATTTCATTGCTGACGTCATGAAGTTCCTTTTCCACGAAGGCTCATAGAAGAAACAAGCCGGATTATGGTGAAATCCGAGTTTTGCGTTAAGAACAATTTGGGAAAAGAAGAATCGAGACAACGCGCCAATATTTCTCGGAAAGGAATGCAAAATGACGAAAGATGGCAGAATGAATTCTCAATCCTTCTTGGGGGCTACTATCGGATATATACCGATTAGGGGTATATCCGGCATTGTCCTAAAGAGCAGGATTACCAGGGTGGCCTGATTGGTAATAGATCACAGTCCATTAGGCGGCCCAGTAAGCTGACGCGCAGAAGCCGGATTCTAGAAGAACCCGGACCACGGCCCAAAGTGGTGCGGCTTGGATTAGAAGGTGGATTCCTGCTTTCCAAGTTAGATATTTTCCGTAGTCTTCTAGGTTTCCTTTCTGTAAGCCCTAACCCGGCTAGCTATATAAAGCCGGACGAGAGAGAAGAAAGATATAGACAATTAGCTGAAGCCAACTCGCCGAGAAGTTGATCCTCACCGAGTTAGCGAAACCCTATCACATTGTACTTTGTATATTTCAGGCTTCAACCCTGATTTAGTGAGATTGCAGGAGTAGGAACGCCGCCTAGTTGCGACGTACCGAACCTAGGTAATTTTGGTGTTCCTGGTTGTCGCACTATCACGCCCCCACGTCTTTACCCGTAGACTCATGGCACCGCTGTCTATGAACTCTACTACGATGTCTCGCCATTGTTTTTTGTGAGGATGCTTCTAATATTGTTTCACATCCCAATAGACCTCAAAAAACTAGTGTTCCCGTGCTTCCTGTTAAGATTGGTGATCATTTCTATTATGTTTTATGTGATATTGGTGCAAGTTCTAGTGCTATTCCTTACGAGCTTTATAAATAAATCATGCGTGAAATTGGTTCTTGTGAACTTGAAGATATTGATGTGGCTATTCAGCTTGCTAATAGAGAAACTGATTTTCCGATTGGTATTGTTAGAGATGTGGAAGTTTTATGTGGTAAACTAAATATCCTACTGATTTTGTAGTACTGGGTAAAGCCGCTAGTAAAACATGTCCTATTATCTTTGTTAGACCTTTCTTGAACACTTGTGGAGCTGTTATAATTGTAAGAAGGAGAATTGACTAAATTTGATGGAAAATCCTATGAGTTTAATTTCTCCAAATTTGATAGAGCTCCTTATGAAACTGGATTGCCTAATGAAAATTTTAGATTTGAACAACTTGCTTCTATTTCTCTTGCTCCGAACAATGCTTTGCAACAATACATGGAGGACCATGAAAGGGAGGTCTTTGTGGAATAAAGAAATGAGATTGACGATATTCTTATTCGTCAACTAGTGATGCTGAGACATAATTTACACGTGGAAGATTTGGGTACCACATTACCACCCAAGGAGGATCCTGTTTTTGATTAAAAACCTTTACCCGATGATCTTAAATATGCTTATATTGACGAGAAGAAAATATATCATGTTATTATTAGTTCTAAACTTTCATGTGAAGAAGAGGAAAGATTATTGGGGATATTGAAGAAACACCATGGAGCTATTGGATATACCCTTGATGATTTGAAAGGGATTCCCCCCCTATATGTCATCATGTTATTAATATTGAACCAGATGCAAAGCCGATAGTTGAACATCAACACCGTTTAATTCCTAAGATGAAGGAAGTGGTAAGAAATGAGGTATTAAAACTCCTTGATGCTGCTATTATTTATCCTATTGCTGATAGTAGATGGGTAAGCCCTGTTCATATTGTCCCTAAGAAAGGTGGAATGACTGTTGTGCCTAATGAAAATAATGAGCTTATTCCTCATAGAGTATTAGTTCGTTATATATTGTGCATTGATTTCAGAAAAGTTAATAAGGTTACTAAGAAAGATCATTATCCGTTACCTTTTATTCATCAAATGCTAGAAAGGTTGTCTAAGAAAACTCATTTTTGCTTTCTTGATGGCTATTCTAGTCTTTTCCAAATTGCTTTTAGGGAAAATGATCAAGAGAAAACAACCTTTACTTGTCCTTATGGAACTTATGCTTATAGACGTATGCCTTTTGGTTTGTGTAATGCTCCCGCTACGCTTCAAATATGCGTGTCTGCTATTTTTTATGGCTTTTGTGAAGAAATTGTGGAAGTATTCATGGACGATTTCTCCGTCTATAGAACTTCTTTTGATAAACTTTTGCACAATCTTGATAAAGCTTTGCAGAGATGTGAGAAAAATAATCTTGTTCTTAATTGGGAGAAATGCCACTTTATGGTTAATGAAAGAATTCTTCTTGGACATAAAGTTTCAGAAAGAGGAATTGAAGCTGACAGAGCTAAAGTGGAAGCAATAGAGAAAATGCCATGTCCTAGGAATGTTAAAGGTATTCGTAGTGTGCTTGGTCATGCTGGTTTTTATAGGAGTTTTATTAAATACTTCTCTAAAATATCAAATCCTCTTACTAATCTTCTTCAAAAAGACGTACCTTTTGTTTTTTATGATGATTTCAAGGAAGCTTTTGAAACTTTAAAGAAGACTTTAACTACTTCTCCTATTGTTCAACCACCTGATTGGAATTTACCCTTTAAAATTATATGTGATGCTAGTGATTTTACTGTAGGTGTTGTTCTTAGACATCGAATAGATAAGAAATTGAATGTTATTCATTATGCTAGTAAGACTCTTGATGTTTCTCAAAAAAATTATGCTACCACTGAAATAGAATTCTTAGCTGTTATTTTTGCATGTGACAAATTTAGACCTTATATTGTTGATTCAAAAGTCACTATTCATACCGATCATGCTGCTATTAGATAGCTTATGAAAAATAAATATTCTAAGGCTAGGCTTATTAGATGGGTGCTGCTTTTACAAGGGTTTGATTTACATATTGTGGATCGCGGCGGATTGTCCCGACTCACGGTGAGGATGCATAGTATGGTGAAGCAGCCATCCCCTGATTGGAGCTTGGACTTGTCGACGAATTTGGTGTAGCCCCACGCTTTGTGTACTGGATCCCAAAGACGCGATTCCTCACGCTGAAGCTGGCTATCTTGGCCTTGCTCTTATTCTCCTGCATGCTCAGCGTAAACATGGAGCCCACCGTTTTCCTCCGGCAGGCCGCTGAAACGCCACACGAGCACCGAGGCGTCGCCAGCGCAATCTTGGCTAAATCATTCTGGGTAGAACCTCATCTCCCAATCGTAGCCACCGACACTGAAGACTCGTGAACTAATGTAATCGCTGACTTTGGCGCCCTTGAACTGCAGGTAGTTGGTCACCCCGAGGCTCAGCGTCGCGGTGCTCTCTGTGAGGCATGTCGACGATGTGATCTCCCCTGCCGAGTTCGAGATTTTAGCCATGGAGAACGTAAACCACGACGTACAGGTCAAGTGAAAACTTGATCGGACTTGTTTGCAAGCGTACGCGTCTTATTTTAGAAAGAGGGGTATTTACTATTTACATTGGAAGAGAGAATCGTGGAAGTAACCAAGGCGAGGAAACTCTTTGTTTCTTGTCCACATCGATTAGCTCATACGTGACTCGGGTGCGATTAGGGAAAGGCCGACCTCTCCTAATCTTCTGAGAGGGAAAGGAGATGGCGTGCATGCGTGACAAGTGTCACAACCACATAATTTTGGTGGGTTTTTCCTTTCCCACCGGATGGAGGGCGAGATGGGGGGCACGCATTTATTTTGTAGGTCCGTTTTTTTAAACGAAATATCTCCAGAACCGTAATTCAGAATTATAAACCGTTTTCGTATTTGAACTCCTCACGTTGAGATCTTCGAAACTAGATCCCATGTTGATAAGTTTCGAGAAACTTTTTCTTGGAGACTTTGTACACCATGTTGTTTGTACTTTATACTTTCGGTAGCACGCTCATGTGTGTACACCATATACACCATGTAACAACGATGTTCGGCTTCGCCCCGCTATTTTTTTACGGCTCGCCTTCGCCTCGATAACCATTTATAAAGATCTTTAAGGGGTAAATAGATGGTTGTGCGCATTGGTCGAAGCGTGCATTGGTCGTAGTGCGTGCTACGGCTCGATGTTGCCACGTACTACCGCTCGGCTTCGCCTCGAACAAAACGCCTACGGCGTTTCATCTGAAAAGTATAAAAAAGTAGTTACTAAATTATACAAACGTTGTTTCTAAAAGTATAAATGTTGTATGTGAAAGCAAAAAAAAATTGGTACGAAACGTATACAAACATTGTTCTGAATGTATACATGTTACATGTGAAAGTATAAAAAATTCTACTGAAAGTATACAAAAACTGTTCTGGAAAGTATATGCACGGTGTACTGGGTGTACATCCGTCTGGGTGTACGTTGGCCTTCACTGGGTGTACTCCGGCCCTTCAGTGTGTGTTATCGAAGTGAAGTATAAATTAGTATAACCCCGAAGTATAAACTAGTATAACCACGAAGTATAAAACCGAAAAGTACAAAAAAGTACAACCCAAAAGTACGAAAATTCGGAAAGTACAAAAAAGAACAACCCCAAAGTATAACAACAGGAAGTATAAAAAAGTAAAGCCAAGAAGTATAAAGCAGTTTAACTCCAAAGTATAAAATCGGGAAGTATAAAACAAGTATAACCCCAAGTACAAAGGTAGGAATTATAGAATAGTGAAAACCCGAAGTATAAAGTAGTACATCTCTGAAGTATTAAAAAAAGTTTCCCAAAACCCATCGACATGGGATCTAGTTTTTAAGATCTCGACGCGAGGATCTCAAATATGAAAACGTTTCTTAATTCCGAAATACGGTTCAGATATTTCATTTTGAAGAAACGGATCTCGAAATAAATATGTGCCAGTCCATCCTCCCGTACGTGCGTGGGAAAGGGAAACTCCACCAAAACTCTCTGGTGGCGACAGTTATCACGCATGCGGACACACTGTGGAAGCTAGGAGGAAGGAGAAGGTGACAAGTGCCGCGTCCACAGCGCGCGTGGGGTGACCTTCCGGAAGAGAGGCCATTTTCCAGTGATTTCGACGTGACTCTCTCTATTTTTTTCTGCTCCGTGGTTAGCTTGGAGTCTCCGTTGGGCCTCCATGGAAGATCCGACTACCTCAACTAGATAGTTGTACATAGGTTATTGGTAAATAAACACACAAACAAAGAATTAAATTTCCCAAATGCTAGTAACCGCGCGCTACTTGATACGCGTGAGCGGCCGCGCGTGAATCGTCCCATGAGTTTTAGATTCGCGTCATTCTGACCGGGTGAAATATCTTTTATTTTGTCTTCATTTTCGAATTTTGGGAGTCGTGCATCTTTGTCCGTTTCCTCCCACCGCCCGTTACCCTATCCCTCCTATTCTCGGCTTCTCCGTTCCCCTCCTCCTCTCCTTCGTCGGAGGCGATAACCTCCTCCTACTCGTTTGCCGGCGCGAATCGAGCATGAGACGGTGCTTCCTTGCTACCGTCCGCGTCGCGGTGGTTTTGCGGTCAACGGCGGGAGGTGCGGTCTCGGCTTCTCCGTTCCCCTCCCCCTCCTCTTTCGTAGGAGGCGAAAACCTTCTCCTACTCGGTCGCCGCCGCGAATCGAGCACATGAGTTAATCCCTGCTTCCCTATGTGAAGGGGATATCTTTTACCTTTATGTTGAGTCAGTAAACCTATTTCCTTTTGTCTTAATAAAGCATTTGAGTTGTTGTGACTCAACCATCTATATGTTGATTTACTCAATCATGTTCCTTATTCTTCCTTGTTTAGTACAAATGTTCTATCTGATTGCATACTACTTTGAAAGTTATCAATCATTGCAAAGAAATTGTTATGATTGAGCATGTTAAACTTTGCAAATATAAGCTCTAATATAAAGACTCTGATTGAAAGATGAGTACATTGTTAATTGCTCTCTGACCAAAAACGAAGTTTTGCCTTCACCAATTTTGATTTTACTTTTGCACCTTTATTGTGACTCCATTTACTTGTTTCAAGTTAAATTATATGACAGTGAGTTATTTGCTAGAATGACTAGTGTATTGATAGATATGATGCTTCTTTTCTGTATTTTATTTATCGACACCTCACTCCATAAACATGTGGTCATGTTTACTGAGTTCAGTTTCTTGGGGACAAGCGAGGTCTAACCTTGGGGGGAGTTGATACGTCCATTTTGCATCACTATTTTATATCGTTATTTTCTGTTATTCATCGATATATTTCATGTTATGATACATTACTTATGTTATTTCATCTTATTTTGAATTTTTAATAATTATGAGAGAAGAAACACCGGAACCATAAATCTGATGGAAAAAACACCGTTGAGATACCCCATTTTAGAAGATCAGAAGAAGAGGAGGGATAATGGAGGAGTCTTAGAAATTCCGAGGAGGAAGTGAGCGAGAAGGGCACCCGGAGGGGGGCACCTAGGGCCCACACCACCAGGAGGCGCGCCCCCCAGCCTGGGGGTGGTCTGCCCCCCGACCCACTCCTGGGCGCCCCTTTCGCGTACTTGACCCCGAGGGAACCCTAAGCCCCAAAACATCATCAAAGAATTATTGCACCGCCGCCTCGGGGCAGAAAATACCAGAGAGAGAAAAGCTCTCCGAGAGGGAGAAATATGCCGGGGAAATTCCTCCCCGGAGAGGGGAAATCATCGCCATCGTCACCATCATCACTCTGGGCTTCATCGAGATCATCATCATCATCCTCATCACCAGCACCATCACCGTCAGCATCCACCTTCATCCCGCTGTAACAATTAGGGCTCTTTATCATTGTTCTTCATTAGATCTCTCTCCCGGTATGGATTACTTGTTAGTAGTTGATGCTTGTGAGATTTATCGGTGTTTATACTTTATGACCAGATTGTTATCATCCATTATATCACATCTGATTATGATCCATATGATGTCTCGTGAGTAGTTCGTTTAGTTCTTGAGGACATGGGAGAAGTCATGATATTAGTAGTGAAGTTATGTTGAATTAATATCTAGTTGTTCGGTATTTAAGTTGTGGTGCTATTCTTCTAGTGGTGTCATGTGAACGTCGACTACATGATACTTCACCTTTATGGGCCTTGGAGGATGCATTTTGTATTCGGCTACTAATTGTGGGGTTGCCGGAGTGACAGAAATCTAAACCCACGTTAGGAAACCAATGCACGAGGGAGTGTTGGATCCCGGAGTTTTAAGGCTATGGTTAGATTTATCTTAATTACTTTCTTGTGTTTGCGGATTCTTGCGAGGAGTATAATCACAAGTATGTATTAGTCCTAGTTGGGAGGTGCATTAGCATAGGTTCACCCACACAACACTTAACGAACTAATAAATAATAATCAACTATATGAAGCGAAAACACTTGACGAAATTCCCATGTGTTCTCGAGAGCGTTTGGTAATCATAAGTAGAACAGCCGGCTTGTCCTTTGCTCTGGAAAGTATTGGGCCACTCGCTGCAATATTATTTACTGTTGTTTATTTACTCACATTTTATTTATCTGCCATATCAAAAAACTCCAAAAACCCATTTGCTAGTGTTTATAGTGAAATCTCTATCCAACCTGCTTGTCAACACCTTCTGTTCCTCGTTGGGTTCGACACTCTTATTTATCTAAAGTACTATGATACACCCTGATACGTCTCCAATGTATCTATAATTTCTGATGCTCCATGATCATATTTTGCCAATTGCTACTTGTTTTCTCCCTTATTTATAGCATTTTTATACGTTTTCCGGGACTAACCTATTAACAAGATGCCAAGTGCGAGTTCCCCGTTTTCTGTTGTTTTTAGTTTCAGAATTTTTTTTCTGCAAACATTCTCGGAATTGGACCCCACAAAGCTCGAAGTTCCTATTTTCCCTGGAAGCATCGAGAACACCGAAGAGGAGTCAAAGACGGGCAACAGGGGCCACACAAATAGGGTGGCGCGATCGCCCTTGGCCGCGCCAGCTATGGATGTGGGCCCCCTAGCCTCCACCGCCTTTGCCCTTTCGCCTATTTAAGCCCCCCGGATGGAAAACCCAAAAGACCTGATCAAAATCACCAAAAAGTTCCACAGCCACCGTCACCGTCAACCCTAGATCAGGAGGGTTCTGAAGCTGTTTTCCGGCACCCTGCCGGAGAGGAAATCATCACCGGAGGCTTCTACATCACCATGCCTGCCTCCGGAGTGTTGCACGAGTAGTTCATCCCTAGACTACGGGTTCATAGCTGTAGCTAGATGGTTGTCTCCTCCTCATATGCCTCCATGTTTAGATCTCGTGAGCTGCCTATCATGATCGAGATTGATATTATGTAATTCTATATGCTGTGTTTGCTGGGATCCGATGAATATTGACCTTATGCCAAGTTGATTATAGTCTTTATTGCATATGCTATTTGTGATCTTGCATGCTTTCCGTTCCTAGTGGTTATTCTGGCCAAGTAGTTGCTAGTAACTCCAAGAGGGAGTATTTATGCTTGATAGTGGGTTCATGCCTCCTTGCAGCCTTGCTCGAGTGACAGAAACGTGAAGGGGAAGGATGTGTTGTTGCCATTAGGGAGAAAACAGCGGTGAGAGTGCCCGTGTGCATAATCATTGCTTACATTACACACTTTGTTTAATGCAATTATCTGTTGCTTGCAAATTAATACCTAAGGGGGTTCAAATGATAACCTGAGGGTGGATTATTAGTCATAGATGCAGATGTATGTCGGTCTATGTATCTTGTTGTAATGCCCGCACTAAATATCATAGTAATCTTCATGTTATAATGTGCACTACGGTGCAACCTCTATTTGTTAATTGCCTAGCTGTAATTTGTTCACCCAGCATGCCATCTTTTATGGAGAGACACCACTAGCGAAACTATGAACCCCGGTCCATTTTCCACACTGTTAAACAAACCACAACAATTTCCTGCTTTCTTTACTTACTGCAAGCATACACTGTTTTCCACACTATATGTATAATATTTGTTTTCAGCAAGACCAGTGAGATTGACAACCTCACTGTACCGTTGGGGCAAAGTATTTTGGTTGTGTTGTGTGCAGGTTCCACGTTGTTGCTGACACCGGTGAAGCGCCAACACCACCGTCAGTGGCCTCAACCTTCCGAAGGTCCTCTTTCTCCTACTGGATTGATAACATTGGTTCCTAACTAAGGGGAAATACCAACAGCTGTGCTCATCATACCCTCCTCTTGGGGTCTCCCACCGCAAGCATCAACGATATTTACTGGCGCCGTTGCCGGGGAGAAGGAAGTCTTCTGGCAAGGGAAGTCTCTCACTCTTAACATATTTATTTTGTTTGTTGTCTTGTTTTGCTTCTCTATATTAAAAACACAAAAAAATTAGTTTACTTCATAGCTGTTATTTATTTGCTTGCTTTTATTCTGCTAAAATGAGTATTCCTGAAGTAGTGGTTCGTTCGTTTAGGCAACAAGGGGGAGAAAGTTAAAAGATGCTTGGTATAGAATAAATGATGCTCATAAGAGGTGCACAAAAAATTATTCTACCTTGATACTCCTGAGAAATTTTTATGTTGGTATTTCTGGCTGGTATAGGCATGCGTTAGATACTCTTACGGGTGGAAATTTTCTAGGAACTCCTGCTTTGGAAGCCTGCAATTTGATTGAAAGTTTAGTAGGAGCTCCCCCCATAACAACTGTTAAAAATGAGATTACTTTGGAAGATGTTATTGATAAACTAAAATCTTTGGAAATGAACTTATCAGTCTTCCTTGATAATGCTAGCAAAGTTAATGAATTACTAGTTACTATTGATAAAAGAATCACTCCTCTAGAAGCTAGCAACACTCATGATAATCAAAGTTTTAGGATTGGTAAACTAGAGGATGCCATAGGACCTTTAAGCTCAACCTTTTCATCTCTTAAATTCAAAAAGGAGTAAGCCTTTGAGGGGAAGGAGCAAAGATTCATGTATGCTCCTAAGATGGCTAAACCCAAATCTCAATATGTGCTGAAAATTGCTAAAACAATTAATGAGACTAAGAGTGACCTTCATGTTGAATATTCAAAAACATCTAGAGTGCCTATTGATGCAAATAATGGTTTAGAGGGAGGTATAGAAGATGCTTCTTCATTTGAAAACACTTGAGTTTCCCTTTTATGCCTAGCTGAAAGACGTTAAAGAAAAGCGCTACCGGGAGACAGCCCGTTTTATTTCTCTGTTTTCCTTTGTTTTATTTGGTGTGCTTTGCACCTGGGTGTTGTATATTTCCTTAGAAACCTCTCTGTATCTTTTCTTTTGAGTTTTTGTTGATCAAAGTAAAGCCTCTAGTGGAAAGTTGAGCCTATATTTCCGATTTCTGCGCAGGAAACAGATTTATGCTGTCCACTGTTATTTCCGTTAAAAATCACAGAAAATTCAAAATGACATGAGCTTTTTTATGCTTAATCCTGAGTTATTTACGCAACTATTCTTAGAAGACCACTTTTTGATTTTATCAACAGAAGAGTTTTGAAAAAATCGATCTTTACCTGCTGTTCTATTTTGACAGATTTCTGCCATTTATCGCATTTGCATCTTAATCTCTTTCTTTTGGTGTTCTTTTGAGAAAAAGAGTTTTGAAAGAATTTTTGACAGTAGCTAATGCGTTTTTGAGTGTTAGACTTGTGTTGAAACTGAACCATGTGAATTTATTATTTCAACTGCACTAACGTTGCTTTTTTTTATAAAGGGAAGTATATTAATATCGCGGATATACAAATTACACCCGGTCTCCGCAACAACGCAATGGATGCACACAGCCGAAAGACAATAAATTGAAGAAATAAAAAGAAAAGCCCCGCTACAGAGTTACAGCCCTCGCGGTATCCGCACAACCACCACCTAAACAACAGCTGATGTCCATCTCTTCGAAAACAACGTCTCCAAGAAGAACAATGTCAGGCACAACAAATTAAGGCCAGACCTTGGGTTTTCACCCTGAGGATAATCCTCGCTCATAAACAACGGCTCCAAGAAGACCAGTGCCAGGCACAACCAATTAAGGCCAGATCTTGGGCTTTCACCTTGAAAGGTAGGACTTTGGACTTCACGCATGTTGTCGCCCCCTCTTACATACGGCTGCCACGAATCTTGTAACTCCAAGCCAGTTCCCCATCGATGCAAAGACTCCGAACACCGTTGCTAGTCCTCCAATCTCACCTCCGATGACTGAGCATTGTGACCGAATTCCACCGATCCAGCAATCTCCAGGCGTCGCCCATGGGAGTTCGCCAGCGGAGGCTTTCGGGTCGACACCCCGGCTTGATAAAAGAGAACCTACATCAGAATCGTCATCTTCGCGCGATGGGAAACCCAAGGACCACCTCCTTTATTATTAGCACTAACGTTGCTAATGAAGATTGTGAGAGTTTTGATGTGAAGGAAGTTTTCAAGGGTCAAGAGAAGAGGATGATATGAGGTGATTAAGAAGAGTGAAAAGCCTAAGGTTGGGGATACCCCGGTGGTACATCCAAGAAAATTCCAAGAAGACCCAAGCGTCTAAGCTATATTTTTATTCGGTCGCATCTTATGTGCTTTACTTGGAGCGTCTTTTATTTTTGTTTTCAGTTTGCTTTTGCTTTTGCTTTCAGTTTGTTTTTACTTTCATAATAAGCTTGGTTGGACCCCAACATTCTTTTATTGGAGAGTGACACGCTCCGGTTTTTCATGACAATACATTGTATTCTTAATCTCTGTCTAGCTGCTGCATTTATTCAGCCCCTGTTTTGCATGCATCTCTTATGAGAGCTGTTAGTTTTAGTAGTATTCTTTGAGTACTCTCATGTTTGCTTGCTGTATCATAAAGATCATTTTTGTTAAAGCATGTTTTGTATGGTGTTTGTTGGGAGAAAGAAAAATGCTGCTTGAATTAGAATTTATAACAGTACTAGTAGAAATTTGTATAGACTGTGGCTAGGACTTTTTCATGCCATGATAAATGTTATTTTAGTTTTAAAGCCTTGTGGTTATTGAGTAGCATGATTAGCCTCAAATAGTTGAGAGTGTTTAATATGTATTGAAAGATTCATGAGTTGTTCTTGTCATAGTAAAGCATCAATATATGGTATTCTCTTTCGAATGTTTTATTTGGTTGAATTGGCGCATGCTCACACCATGTTTATGACTACAAACCAGTCACGAATAGCTTCCATGACCACTTAGTTTTTAAACTTGTGATACTGCTTATGTTTTAATTAATGATGCTTATGTCGCTATGCATGATTATGGCTCTTATGCTCTCTTGATTTGTCGCTCCCAGTCTTTTGCTAGCCTCCACCTGCACTGAGTATGAGCTCTACTCGTGCATCCAAACTCCCCTAAACCAAAGTTTTTTCCCATTGTGTCCACCATACATACCTACATGTGGTATTTAACTGCCATTCCAAAGTAAATTGCTCATGTGTTACCTTTAAAACCTTTAAAATTACTCCTGCTTTATGTTCCTGTTTTTGCTCACGAGGACGTAAATAGAGAATCTTTATCTCACTTGTTGATTGGATTTCACACCCTGGACTAGTGGCTTCATCCGCTTATCCAAATGATAGAAGAGCTGGCTGCGGGGTGCCCAACCCCAAATTAATGCAAACAAATTCTCTTCACTATTTTTGCCCCTGATTTATCAGTCAAAGCAAAATTGTGTAAACAAAAGAGAAACAGGGATGACCTTCTACACCAGTTGCGTCCTTCACCATGGGAGCCACTCTTGTGAATCCAGTTGACTTGTGACGTACTGTACTTTCTGTTTACCATTCGTTGACATTGGAATACATCTCCCAAAATATAGACATTCCTCACTGTACCGTTGGGGCAAAGTATTTAGGTTGTGTTGTGTGCAGGTTCCACGTTGTTGCTGACACCGGTGAAGCGCCAGCACCACCGTCAGTGGCATCAACCTTCCGAAGGTCCTCCTTCTCATACTGGATTGATAACCTTGGTTCTTAACTAAGGGGATAACTCCTACCGTTGTGCTCATCACACCCTCCTCGTGGGGTTATCCCAACGAGTGCAAGATCTGCACCATCAAACCCTAAACACATGATCAAAATCCCCGAAAAAGTTCCGCAGCCGCCGTCACTGTCAACCCTAGATCAGGAGGGTTCTGAAGCTGTTTTCTGGCACCCTGTCGGAGAGGAAACCATCACCGGAGGCTTCTACATCACCATGCATGCCTCCGGAGTGATGCGTGAGTAGTTCATCCCTAGACTACGGGTTTATAGTTGTAGCTAGATGGTTGTCTCCTCCTCATATGCCTCCATGTTTAGATCTCGTGAGCTGCCTATCATGATCGAGATTGATCTTATGTAATTATATATGTTGTTTTTGCTGGGATCCGATGAATATTGACCTTATGCCAAGTTGATTATAGTCTTTATTGCATATGTTATTTGTGATCTTGCATGCTTTCCGTTGCTAGTGGTTATTCTGGCCAAGTAGTTGCTAGTAACTCCAAGAGGGAGTTTTTATGCTTGATAGTGGGTTCATGCCTCCTTGTTGCCTTGCTCAAGTGACAGAAACGTGAAGGGAAAGGATGTGTTGTTGCCATTAGGGAGAAAACACCGGTGAGAGTGCACGCGTGCATAATCATTGTTTACATTACACACTTTGTTTAATGTAATTATCTGTTGCTTGCAACTTAATACCTAAGGGGGTTCGGATGATAACCTGAGGGTGGATTATTAGTCATAGATACAATGGATGTCGGTCTATGTATCTTGTTGTAATGCCCGCACTAAATATCATAGTAATCTTCATGTTATATTGTGCACTACGGTGCAACCTCTATTTGTCGATTGCCCAGCTGTAATTTGTTCACCCAGCATGATATCTTTTATGGAGAGACACCACTAGTGAAACTAGGAACCCCGGTCCATTTTTCACACTGTTAAACAAACGACAACAATTTCCTGCTTTCTTTATTTACTGCAAGTATACACTATTTTCCACACTATACGTCTGATCTTTGTTTTCAGCAAGACCGGTGAGATTGACAACCTCACTGTACCGTTGGGGCAAAGTATTTTGGTTGTGTTGTGTGCAGGTTCCACGTTGTTGCTGACACCGGTGAAGCGCCAGTACCACCGTCAGTGGCATCAACCTTCTGAAGGTCCTCTGGGAGGTTCGCCGAAGGCGGCCCTCTGGGAGGTTTCAACCCCAACCTCACCTTTCCCTACCACCCTCCGATGATGTATGGCGCGTCGCCGGGCTACGCAGCTTCCCCGTCCCACCGCCGTGCGATCATGGCCGGACTGCAGGCCCAGGACAGCAGCTACATGGGGGAGATCATCGTGGCCGGCACGATCGCGGCGGTGGCGAGCCCTGGCTTCCTCGAGCAGAGCGGGGAGTTCTTCACGCAAGGAGGTGGTGAAGGGTGCTCTGCGGGCACGCAGGCGACGGAGGTGCACGACGACGACGACGACGAGGTGGACGAGACGCCGGTGCCGCCAGAGGGGACAGATCCAGCCGGCGAAGGCCGAAAGCGCCTTGGTCCTGGCCGTCCCCGTAAGGAACCCAAGGTGCCCGCGCCCCCGCCGAGCCTCGCATCAAGTGGTTGAACAGGGAGGACGTCCTCCTCGCCGAGGCCTGGAAAACGATCAGCATGGACCCGATCGTCGGCGCGAACCAGCACGTCGACAACTACTGGAATCGGGTAAAGACCGCCTACGACGAGCGCCGCATGATCGACACCTACTACGCCTGTTGCATCACCGACCGCGGCCAGAAGGCCATGGCGAACCATTGGGCGAATATCCAGGTGTCCTGCAACAAGTGGCACGGCATCCAGGAGGAGATCTCGATGAGGCCGCAGAGCGGCGCCAACCGCGAGATGGAGATCGTCCGGATGCTCGAGGCGTACAAGAACGACGAGGGCTCCGACTTCAAGTTCCTCCACGTCTTCGTCGTCATCGAGAAGTGCGAGAAGTGGGCGGAGGTGCGGCGGTCGATCAGCAAGGGCAAGGAGTACGTCCCCGACGCGGTGGTTGCAGGTGCGTCCGAAGGGCGTCCGCCGATGGGCCACAAGAAAACCAAGTTGGCAAGGGACGGCGCGCCGGCAGCGGCAAAGCTTCAGGCGTCGATCGAGACCTGCATCGCCGACGCCCAGGCCCAGGCCGGCAAGAGGGAGGAGGTCGCCAAACAGCGATGGGCGGCGCTCATGGCCAACTCGCAGGTCAAGATCGACCTCCTCCGGACTGGCACGGCGGCGAAGAAGAGGAACAACGACCTCGCCTTCCTCACGGGCGGCGACCCGGCCGCGATGACCCCCGAGGTGAGAGCTTGGTTCCTGGCGCAGTGCAACCTCATCCTGACCGACATCAGCGCGCCCCCGGCCCCGACTACGTCGTCTGGTGGCACCAGCTACACCACCGCGCCGACGAGCACGCACGTCGACCTGGAGGATGCCGCGACCGTCGTCGACAAGGATGCCGAGCCCGTCGTCGACCTGGAGAATGACGCGCCCGTCGTCGACAAGGATGCCGAGCCCGTCGCCTGCTCGGACGCCGTCATCGACTTGGAGGATGCTGCGCCGAGATCGCCGCCTGCTCCGACGCCGGCCGACGCGTCTGCCTGATCGCCTCCGTTTGCCCACGCCGCGCGCGCCCGTCTGTGTGATTCGATCTAGACTCTATTTGATCGCCCACCTGTGGTGTTTTTTGTAATATTATTGCCCATAACCATGGTTGCCGTGATCGCCGAACTAGGGCTCTATATTTTGGGGCGGGAAGATGAAGTTTCAAACAATATCGCCGTTCTCTTTTATGGGCCGCCGAACGGCTGATGAAATCGCCCCCCAGGTTTTGGTGCGGGGCGGCGCTAACGCTCAAAAGCGCCGATCTGAAACCTGGGGGGCCGAACGACTGGAGATGCCCTAAGGGCATCTCCAGCCGTTGCGCCCCCCAGGGCCCAAAACGCCGCCGTTTTGGGGCCGTCGCGGCGCCAAACGGCGCTATTTTGGAACCTGGGGGGCAGCGCTCCCAGTCGCGTCCCGAGCCCAAGAATCGGCCCAAAACAACGCAATTTGAAAAGCTAGGCGAAATTTATTGATTTAAGCAATTTGCGTACATATTCGACGGAAATTCAAACTAAAAACATCGACGGAAATTTAAACTAAACTTTATTTTCGATCTACGCGGCGACTACCCCTACGCGTCGTCATCTTCAGCGGTGTCCTCGTCGCGGCGGTCCTTCACCACCAGCTGGTTGGAGGGGCCAGCTTCGCTCTGGCTCGCCGCGGCGAGCCAGCGTTGCTCCGCCCGCTCCGCTCGGGCTTGCAGGCGCAGCCGGTGCAGCTGCGCCTGCTCGGAGGGCGGGCGGCTGCGGCGCTCGCTCTGCAGCGCCACCTGCCGCCGGTCGGCCTCGTAGAGGGCGATGATGCCCGCCTGCTCGGCCGAGGCAGCGCGCACGGCCATCTGCCGGCGCACCTCTCGCGCCGCTTCTTCCCTCTGGTGTGTCTCCAGAGAGGCCCGGATGGCGGCCGCCTCCGCCGCCTGCTCGAGGACGCCGCGAACCTCGCGGTACGCGTCCTCGTTCTGCGACGTCTCCAACGAGTACAGCCCGGCGTGCTGCTCGGGCCATACCGGCTGCCTCCTCACCTCCCGCCTCCAGTGACGGGCAGCCCGCCGTGCTTCTCGTTCCTCGTCCTGTTCGGGTGGCTGCTCCGGCGCCACCTGCTGCGGCTCCGGCGCCACCTGCTGCGGCTGAAGCTGCTCCGGCGCCGCTGGCTGCAGCTCGTCGTCGTAGTCGCTCTCGGGCCACGCGTCCCAGAGATAATCCATTGCGGCGAGGGTGAGGACGGAGAAGATGGAGAAAGAACGGCGAGGGAGGAGGCGAGAATGTGCGTACGGGGAGGGGGCGGGCACCATTTTTATAGCTTGGCGGGCCAGTCGCCGCGCGCACCGCTGCCGCCCCGCCATTAATCCGGCAGCCTTTGACCGGGGCGCATTCACTGGCCGGCCGCCACGCCATAACTCCGGCAGCCTTTGACGGCGCGGGCGCCGAGAAGGAGGTCACGGGCGGTGGCCTCTGTTCCCGCGCTTTCCCGTCGCGTCGCTGACCGAGCTGGCCCACGCGCGCGGCCGCGCAGTTTCGCCCCCCAGGCCGAACCCAGCTGACTGGATTTGGCCTGGGTGCCGCGGCGCTATTTAGCGCCGAAACGGCGCTATTTGGACCTCTGGGGGGCCGAGTGGTGAAGAAGCGGCGCTATTCGCCGCTTCCGCCGCGAAAAAAGCCCCCTGGGGGCT
>JAPCYS010003924.1:0-34804 GCA_028641055.1 Alopecurus myosuroides
TACCGAGGTCAATGGAGCATAGTTTCAGAGCGCCCAGGTAACACAAGAAGTTAGCGACCTAGGGCAGGAACCTGAACACAAACATGCCAACATAGGCTAGAACAAAGATAAGACAACGCATCAGGAAGCACCTATTGTCTTCATCATAGCTCTCCACCAGTAGGATCAGGTGAAGGTCGAAACGATGTCAAGGAGTTTGCCTCTTCTCCGACCCCGGGTACAGATTGAGAACTGCTACACAGGATCTTCCATTGATGTAGCCATGAGCTCACCTTGCCCCCCAAAGGCATTTCATCACCTGCGGTCCGGGAAGAATGTTTCGTGATGTAAGGCTTCACAACAAAATGTCCAGGATAGTACTACCTGAAAGTAAGGCGTATATTATTTTTTCAAAAGTCAAACAAGGTAAAGTTTGATCATATGAAACTACATATCATGATGTACCTAATGGCATTGGTCATACTAGCTAGGGCCTGGCATGGCCTTTTTTTTGTCTGTTGTAGTATTCTCTGAGCCGTGGTTTTCATTGCGTTGATTCCATTTGGGCGATGAGTCTATTGTTTGCGATTAACGTATCTGTTTTTAGTTCTCGCGGTTCACCACTACCTATGCTAGATTCTGTTAGATTCCAAATTATACTTGTTTCGGAGCTGTGAGTTGACATTGCAGAGTTTTGCATGGGTTTATGATGTGTGGGAGGATAGCAATGTGTATCTGGCTGATAGTTATGTTGATTGAGGATATTTTTTGCCGCATAAACAAGGCAGGATGCGCTCTGAGTCTAGCCCACCAAAGATGAGTAAGGGCAGTATGCACCGAACTATCACTGCGAAGTGCCTGGATTGTTATTTTTGATGAATCTCTGGCAGTAGGCGTCTGTAGCTGGATCCATGCTCTGTACATTCCATGTTGTGGACCTTTTGTCCATCCACCTTGGATTTCGAAGCCGAGGTTGGTTCATATCTCGTCCTGAATTATTCGACGGTTGAGTGCAAGGATCTGCAGGCAGTAGATGCTATCAGGCTATGGTAATAATTTTACTAAGATGTTATACTTGTAGTTGTTGAAACTAACTTTTGGAAGACACGAACAATAACTGATGGAAGAGAGCTACAAGGTACTGATTGCCCGGTCCATTTAAGTAAAAATGTACATTGCCCGGTCTATTTAAGTAGGAATGTATGTTGCATAGAGCTAAAGGGTACTGGTAGAACATGGTAGCATATATTACACCAGTAGAGAAAAGCAGAGTTTGAGACTACCTATATTACATAAGAAGGGCAAAAGATAGTTCGAACAACGAAGAAAGCAGATATAACTTGACTATATTGTACATAGTGGGCCGGCAGGAGCGACTGCGAATGACGGTGGCTGAATGTTCCATTTCGTCGATAGGTATGTTGTCGTGTCATCTAGTGAATGAGGTGCTCTTAAATGTGAGCATACCAACAAAAAGCGCGGATAGAATGTACAAGAAGCATGTTTTGGGCTCGTAAGAATAAAATCATGGCATCGTGCTAGTGGTACCTGAAAATTGACCAACTGTCATGCCAACAAAGAGTACGATGATTAATTCTTCTGTTGAGGCCTCCTGGAGTCCATTTGCATTGAAGTTACTTGCAAGCTGGCCCCCATAAATTCACAACAGCTTACTCTCTGGAAAGAATGTATAAAAGAGAATGAGAGATCTGAACACGGGTAAACCAAAAGTGATTTCAGTTAGTAATAGAGTCTTTCTTTCCATCGGCAATGTAGATGTTTCATCTCTGCTGTTTGTTAGGTCCAGAAGCAGAGTTGACCTCGGTTATATCTCTTACCATTCCGACAACATCTATCCCGGCCGACAGAATTAGGATACCAGATCAACTAAAAATGGGAAGATCATGATGCTAGAAGTGGTAGGACAATACCTGTAGAAGAATATTTTTGGATGTGCTAGCCGCTAACACAGAGACTGGAAATGTAGTGTAGGCAGAGAGAGGTGAATTCTCCAGCTGGAGAAGTACTTTTATCAATGTTCTTTGTGTAAAAGAGATTCTATAGAGACGATCTACTGTCTGTATGTCTTTTTAGCGTCATAAATATTGAGGCGGTCGATGGTGTAGATGGATCCTTCTTTTAGCAGTTTTCTAAACTGGTCAGCATGATCAGTAGTATTAGTCCTCCAATAGTGCCACCCTGTGAAAACATAGGACTATCTGTGTGAGCAAAATCGTGTATAAATATGTTTACACAACTTAGGTATAGATGGAAATGGATAATAGCGGGAGGAAGCATGCCAAGCATTTACGAAGGCAGAGATCATGGTTAAAAAAAAAGGACAGTCGCTAAAATTTATTGAATGCCAATGATTTTGGCGATCGATGAAACAATTGATATATGCTTAAAATATTTCAGTAGTACCCGAATGGAAGGAATATGTAAATAATTTTTGGATTTCTTTAGTATTCTGGCAGAATTTAAGAGAAAATTTCAATCGTTTGGACAAAAGGAAAAGTGAAATTGTTAACTGAATTTCAACGATTTGGGTGGGGATTTCTATATTCCAAAACTGAAATCTGAAAGAAAGGCATGAATACTGTTTTGATCAATCAAATAATTGTAATTTACAAGATTCTAACAATTTTATAGGTAAACATGGTTGAACAAAGCATGTGCATGAATTGGGTTGGTAAATGGATTGTTCTGTTTTGAACGGCAATTATAAATCAACAAATTAAACCGGCCTACAATTAACGGGAAAAATATTTCTAGATACGACATGTATGAAAGGCGCAAGGAGCTATGAATATAGTAACACACATTCTTTTTTGGCATGTCAACAACACATAACTGATGGTCTGCAAGTGCAAAGTCAATTTCGTAGAGCGCTCCTTCGTAGAGTTTCTGAAATCCTAAGTCCGTGCTAGTCGAACAAGTATCTTTTACTTGTATGAGCTCCGTATGTTTCCTGCATTTAGTAAGACAAATGGTAAGAGAAAAATTATACACTAATAGAAGAGTTCACGGTAATAAAAATGAAAAAAATACATATTTAGAATGTATTCACCATTGGAAGCTGGATATGCAACCTAACCTGATCAATCCCGCTACAATACAACGAAGAAAATACCATTCTATGAATGCATCAATCCCAACAAATTTACATTTCATTTACTATGATAAATGCATTCTCTTTCAATAAATAAAGAACTCTAAGAAAGAAATTCAATATGGAGACACTGGCCAGAAAAATAACATTAAATATTTGAAAAAATCTAACGTGAAACTCAATACAGATCAACAAAAAGAATCGTAATATCACTTTGGTCAATATCTGATTTGATGGGAGACTGATTTTTCTGTAAGGTTAATTCATAGATGATAATCTAAGCTCAACCTCCTAGTAGATTCTCATATTCAGACTAAACAAAAGTAAAATCATCATCCAGGTGAAATATTTGGATTAATTATTTGCCAGCTAAGGACTTGGAAGAGGAAATAGATCTCAGTTGCAGATGCATGTTAGCTGACAAATGGAAAACATCTACATGAATTGTAAAGCCTGGAAGCATCTTAACTTGTCATCGAAAACACCACTTCAATGCACACAAAAATAGGTCTATAAACTTGGCAAGACACCTACAAGTAAGCCTTCTCCATTAGTAAATGGTGCTTTATAAAGAAAGCATAAACAAACGATATAAATAGTGAGTATGCACCCAAAAACTACAAACTATCACCTTTATTAGCTAAGCAAAAGAAGTTTGCAGTTTAAGAAAATGGAAAACCGGTCAACATTCGCGGCCTCACAGCCAATCCAATGATGCATCTATGTACTGATCCTTATGCAAGAGTAGTGTGAATATGGAAACTCCTTACATATAACATAAGTGATTAAATATCCAACAATTAGTGTAATTTATGAATGAAAACATACACACATTAAAATATGCGTTGTGGCTTGTGGAAGAACATAAAGTGAGAAATGCATTGCAAAGGGAATTATTCTACACATAAAAGTGTCAAGCTATCTTGGTGGTAATCAGGATGCAACTACAATTAGGTATCAAGTTCCTTTTTCATATCATAATAACACAAATGTTGCCCGATCATGCCTACTACGAAATCTATTGATTCTGTAAGCGTGGACACAACACCGTACCTGAACCCAACCAACATAGCTAGATTGACGATGAACTGACATGTAAGTAGTTGCCCATATATTAAAGAAAAAAATTATTTGAGGTTTCAGCACTATGCACTCTTCCTCCAGCAGCACGTACATTTTCGGGTAGAATTCATTCGACGTTTGATACCATCCTATAATATATATCAATACCAAAATAAAATCAGTCATTGTTAGCACACATCAAGAACACGTTACAACATCTGAAAATATTAATTGGAGGAAGATATAAAAGTTTGCCTGAAAATTTTGAGCAAGTCTTGCCGGTGCGCCAAGTCGTCAGGCGTAGATTTCAGCCGCATCTTCTCCTGTTGTGATCAAGAACAAAGAAATCACCTGAAATAAAGCGAGTGTCCACATTTGGATCTTGTTGTACCTGACACTAAGATTTCTTTGGTGCATAACTGAAAGTTGAAAACTCATTCTTGAACTGAATTGTTGCACCTAGCTAAGAATGGATGACAACTATCAACAAAACCTGCTTGAAAGAAAATCTTGTAGACATGTTGGCTTTATAAGGAAACCAATTATCCTTCTCTGATTTCCAACTAATGATGCATCAATAGACCATGAAAATAGTTGGTCTTGCATGTATTGCCACTTTGAGGAACTACGAGAACATGACCAAATAATTATGTGGGCATGTGAACAAAAAAAGAAGATAAAGATGGGACATGTCCTAGTTTTTTAGTATCTCAAAATCCCAATCATAATAGAGGGACTAAGTAGAATATTTGGATGAGATTATTGTAACAGTAACTGAACATACACAACATGCTGTAAATTTTCGGCAAAATGACCAATCCTTTATACCGGTGATTGCTGAAAAGTGATTTGCGTGCCTCTCCAAATCAAGACTGTATAAATCGAATGCTCTCGACTCGTCAATATCACTCTCCAGATTTTCTTGCCCATATCATCTCCCAAGGTTTCTATTATTCCACAAATTCAAGTTCATATATAAATTGGACATACAATAACCTAAATCGGAAACTTGAACAATCGGTAGACTGGAACTCAATACTTGTCTTGATCCCTTATGCGTGGTTGTACTCCACGTCATCTACCTCGTCATCTCATCTGAAATACATGTTCACCACAGACAAATCCTTATAATTCATAGAAGGACATGAACAGAAAAAGAAAAACATGTCTAAATATATCTATATTTAGACACATCGAGGTCAATGGAGCATAGTTTGAGAGAGCCCAGGTAACACAAGAAGTTAGCGACCCAGGGCAGGAACAGAAATGCAACACCTGAATACAAACATGTCAACATAAGCTAGAACAAGGATAAGACAGCACACCTGAACACAAACATGCCAACATAGGCTAGAACAAAGATAAGACAGCGCATCAGGAAGCACCTACTGTCTTCATCATAGCTCTCCACCAGCAGGATCAGGTGAAGGTCGAAACGATGTCAAGGAGTTTGCCCCTTCTACGACCCCGGGTACAGATTGAGAGATGCTGCACAGGATCTTCCATTGATGTAGCCGTGAGCTCACCTTGCCCCCAAAGGCATTTCATCACCTGCGGTCCTGGAAGAATGTTTCATGATGTAAGGCATCACAACAAAATGTCCAGGATAGTACTACCTGAAAGTAAGGCGTATATTGTTTTTTCAAAAGTCAAACAAGGTAAAGTTTGATCATATGAAACTACATGTCATGATGTACCTAATGTCATTGGTCATACTAGCTAGGGCCTGGCGCGGCGCACGCCGCACCGTGTTGGCCTTTTTTTTTGTCTGCTGTAGTATTCTTTGAGCCATGGTTTTCATTGCGTTGATTCCATTTGGGCAATGAGTCTATTGTTTGCGACTAACGTATCTGTTTTTAGTTCTCGCGGTTCACCATTACCTATGCTAGATTCTGTTAGATTCCAAATTATACTTGTTTCGGAGCTGTAAGTTGACGTTGCAGAGTTTTGCATGGGTTTATGATGTGTGGGACGATAGCAATGTGTATCTGGCTGATAGTTATGTTGATTGAGAATAATTTTTGTCGCATAAACAAGGCAGGATGCGCTCTGAGTCTAGCCCACCAAAGATGAGTAAGGGTAGTATGCACCGAACTATCACCGCGAAGTGCCTGGATTGTTATTTTTGATGAATCTCTGACCGTAGGCGTCTGCAGCTGGATCCATGCTCTGTACATTCCATGTTGTGCACCTTTAGTCCATCCACCTTGGATTTTGAAGCCGAGGTTGGTTAATATCTCGTCCTGAATTATTCGACGGTTGAGTGCAAGGATCTGCAGGCAGTAGATGCTATCGGGCTATGGTAATAATTTTACTAAGATGCTATACTTGTAGTTGTTGAAACTAACTTTTGGAAGACACGAACAGTAACTGATGGAAGAGAGCTACAAGGTACTGATTGCCCGGTCTATTTAAGTAGAAATGTACATTGCCCGGTCTATTTAAGTAGAAATGTATGTTGCATAGAGCTAAAGGGTACTGGTAGAACATAGTAGCATGTATTACACCAGTATAGAAAAGCAGAGTTTGAGACTACCATATATTACATAAGAAGGGAAAAAGATAGTTTGAACAACGAAGAAAGCAAATATAACTTGACTATATTGTACATAGTGGGCCGGCAGGAGCGACTGCGAATGACGGTGGCTGAATGTTCCATTTCGTCGATAGGTATGTTGTCATGCCATCTAGTGAATGAGGTGCTCTTAAATGTGAGCATACCTACAAAAAGTGCGGATAGAATGTACAGGAAGCATGTTTTGGGCTCGTAAGAATAAAATCATGGCATCATGCTTGTGGGTACCTGGAAATTGACCAACTGGCATGCCAACAAAGAGTACGATGATTAATTCTTCTGTTGAGGCCTCCTGGAGTCCATTTGCATTGAAGTTACTTGCAAGCTGGCCCCCATAAATTCACAACAGCTTACTCTCTAGAAAGAATGTATAAAAGAGAATGAGAGATCTGAACACGGGTAAACCAAAAGTGAGTTCAGTTAGTAACAGAGTCTTTCTTTCCATCGGCAATGTAGATTTTTCATCTCTACTGTTTGTTAGGTCCAGAAGCAGAGTTGACCTCGGTTATACCTCTTACCATTCCGACAACATCTGTCCCGGCCGACAGAATTAGGATACCAGATCAACTAAAAATGGGAAAGATCATGATGCTAGAAGTGATAGGACAATACCTGTAGGAGAATATTTTTGGATGTGCTAGCCGCTAACACAGAGACTGGAAATGGAGTGTAGGCAGAGAGAGGTGAATTCTCCAGCTGGATAAGTACTTTTATCAATGTTCTTTGTGTAAAAGAGATTCTATAGAGACGATCTACTGTCTGTATGTCTTTTTAGCGTCATAAATATTGAGGCGGTCGATGGTGTAGATGGATCCTTCTTTTAGCAGTTTTGTAAACTGGTCAGCACGATCAGCAGGTATTAGTCCTCCAATAGTGCCACCCTGTGAAAACATAGGACTATCTATGTGAGCAAAATCGTGTATAAATATGTTTACACAACTTAGGTATAGATGGAAATGGATAATATCGGGAGAAAGCATGTCAAGCATTTACGAAGGCAGAGATCATGGTTTAAAAAAAATAAGAGGACAATTGCTAAAATTTATTGAATGCCAATGATTTTGGCGATCGATGAAACAGTTGATATGTGCTTAAAATATTTCAGTAGTACCTGAATGGAAGGAATATGTAAATAATTGTGGATTTTTTTAGTATTCTGGCAGAATTTAAGAGAAAATTTCAATCGTTTGGACAAAAGGAAAAGTGAAATTGTTAACTGAATTTCAACGATTTGGGTGGGGATTTCTATATTCCAAAACTGAAATCTGAAAGAAAGGCATGAAGACTGTTTTGATAAATCACATAATTGTAATTTGTAAGATTCTAACAATTTTATAGGTAAACATGGTAGAACAAAGCATGTGCATGAATTGGGTTGGTAAATGGATTGTTCTGTTTCGGACGGCAAGTATAAATCAACAAATTAAACCGGCCTACAATTAATGGGAAAAATAATTCTAGATACGACATGTATGAAAGGCGCAAGGAGCTATGAATATAGTAACACAGATTCTTTTTTAGCATGTCAGCAACACATACCTGATGGTCTGCAAGTGCAAAGTCAATTTCGTAGAGCGCTCCTTTGTAGAGTTTCTGAAATCCTAGGTCTGTGCTAGTCGAACAAGAATCTTTGACTTGTATGAGCTTCGTATGTTCCCTGCATTTAGTAAGACAAATGGTAAGAGAAAAATTATACACTAATAGAAGAGTTCACAATAATAAAAATGAAAAAAATCGTATTTAGAATGTATTCACCATTGGAAGCTGGATATGCAACCTAACCTGATCAATCCCGCTACAATACAACAAAGAAAATAGTATTCTATGAATGCATCAACCCCAACAAATTTACATTTCATTTACTATGATAATGCATTCTCTGTCAATAAACAAAGAACTCTAAGAAAGAAATTCAATATGGAGACACTGGCCAGAAAAATAACATCAAATATTTGAAAAAATCGAACGTGAAACTCAATACATATCAACAAAAAGAATCGTAATATCACTTTGGTCAATATCTGATTTGATGGGAGACTGGTTTTTTGTAAGGTTAATTCATAGATTATAATCTAAGCTCAACCTCCTAGTAGATTCTCATATTCAGACTAAACTAAAGTAAAATCATCATCCAGGTGAAATATTTGGGTTAATTATTTGCCAGCTAAGGACTTGGAAGAGGAGATAGATCTCAGTTGCAGATGCATGTTAGCTGACAAATGGAAAACATCTACATGAATTGTAAATCCTGGAAGCATCTTAACTTGTCACCGAAAACACCACTTCAATGCACACAAAAATAGGTCTATAAACTTGGTAAGACACCTACAAATAAGCCTTCTCCATTAGTAAATGGTGCTTTATAAAGAAAGCATAAACAAATAATATAAATAGTGAGTATGCACCCAAAAACTACAAACTATCACCTTTATTAGCTAAGCAAAAGAAGTTTGCAGTTTAAGAAAATGGAAAACCGGTCAACATTCGCGGCCTCACAGCCAATCCAATGATGCATCTATGTACTGATCCTTATGCAAGAGTAGTGTGAATATGGAAACTCCTTACATATAACATAAGTGATTAAATATCCAACAATTAGTGTAATTTGTGAATGAAAACATACACACATTAAAATATGCGTTGTGGCCTGTGAAAGAACATAAAGTGAGAAATGCCTTGCAAAGGGAATTATTCTACACATAAAAGTGTCAAGCTATCTTGGTGGTAATCAGGATGCAACTACAATTAGGTATCAAGTTCCTTTTCTATATCATAATAACACAAATGTTGCCCGATCATGCCGACTACGAAATCTATTGAATTCTATAAGCGTGGACACAACACCGTACCTTAACCCAACCAACATAGCTAGATTGACGATGAACTGACATGTAATTAGTTGCCCATATATTAAAGGAAAAAATATTTGAGGTTTCAGCACTATGTACTCTTCCTCCAGCAGCACGTACATTTCCGGGTAGAATTCATTCGACGTTTGATACCATCCTATAATATATATCAATACAAAAATAAAATCAGTCAGTGTTAGCACACATCAAGAACACGTTACAACATCTGAATATATTAATTGGAGGAAGATATACAAGTTTGCCTGAAAAGTTTGAGCAAGAAGTCTGGCCGGTGCGCCAAGTCGGCAGGCGCGGATTTCAGCCGCATCTTCTCCTGTTGTGATCAAGAACAAAGAAATCACCTGAAATAAAGCCAGTGTCCACATTTGGATCTTGCTGTACATTACAGTAATATTTCTTTGGTGCATAACTGAAAGTTGGAAACTCATTCTTGAACTGAATTGTTGCACCTAGCTAAGAATGGATGACAACTATCAACAAAACCTGCTTGAAAGAAAATCTTGCAGACATGTTGGCTTTATAAGGAAACCAATTATCCTTCTCCGATTTCCAACTAATGATGCATCAATAGACCATGAAAATAGTTGGTCTTGCATGTATTGCCACTTTGAGGAACTACGAGAACATGACCAAATAATTATGTTGGCATGTGAACAAAAAAAGAAGATAAAGATGGGACATGTCCTAGTTTTTTAGTATCTCAAAATCCCAATCATAATAGAGGGACTAAGTAGAATATTTGGATGATATTATTGTAACAGTATCTGAACATACACAGCATGCTGTAAATTTTCGGCAAAATGACCAATCCTTTATACCGGTGATTGCTGAAAAGTGATTTGCGTGCCTCTCCAAATCAATATTGTATAAATCGAATGCTCTCGACTCGTCAATCTCACTCTCCAGATTTTGTTGCCCATATCACCTCCCAAGGTTTCTATTATTCCACAAATTCAAGTTCATATATAAATTGGACATACAATAAGCTAAATCGGAAACTTGAACAATCGGTAGACTGGAACTCAATACTTGTCTTGATCCCTTATGCGTGGTTGTACTCCACATCATCTACCTCGTCACCACATCTGAAATACATGTTCACCACAGACAAATCCTTATAATTCATAGAAGGAAATGAACAGAAAAAGAAAAACATGTCTAAATATATCTATATTGAGACACATCGAGGTCAATGGAGCATAGTTTGAGAGTGCCCAGGTAACACAAGAAGTTAGCGACCCAGGGCAGGAACAGAAATGCAACACCTGAATACAAACATGCCAACATAAGCTAGAACAAGGATAAGACAACACACCTGAACACAAACATGCCAACATAGGCTAGAACAAAGATAAGACGGCGCATCAGGAAGCACCTACTGTCTTCATCATAGCTCTCCACCAGCAGGATCAGGTGAAGGCCGAAACGATGTCAAGGAGTTTGCCCCTTCTACGACCCCGGGTACAGATTGAGAGCTGCTGCACAGGATCTTCCATTGATGTAGCCGTGAGCTCACCTTGCCCCCAAAGGCATTTCATCACGTGCGGTCCTGGAAGAATGTTTCGTGATGTAAGGCATCACAACAAAATGTCCAGGATAGTACTACCTGAAAGTAAGGCGTATATTGTTTTTTCAAGTCAAACAAGGTAAAGTTTGATCATATGAAACTACATATCATGATGTACCTAATGTCATTGGTCATACTAGCTAGGGCCTGGCGCGGCGCACGCCGCACCGTGTTGGCCTTTTTTTTCTGTTGTAGTATTCTTTGAGCCGTGGTTTTCATTGCGTTGATTCTATTTGGGCGATGAGTCTATTGTTTGCGACTAACGTATCTGTTTTTAGTTCTCGCGGTTCACCACTACCTATGCTAAATTCTGTTAGATTCCAAATTATACGTGTTTCGGATCTGTGAGTTGATGTTGCAGAGTTTTGCATGGGTTTATGATGTGTGGGAGGATAGCAATGTGTATCTGGCTGATAGTTATGTTGATTGAGAATAATTTTTGCCGCATAAACAAGGCAGGATGCGCTCTGAGTCTAGCCCACCAAAGACGAGTAAGGGCAGTATGCACCGAACTATCACTGCGAAGTGCCTGGATTGTTATTTTTGATGAATCTCTAGCAGTAGGCGTCTGCAGCTGGATCCATGCTCTGTACATTCCATGTTGTGGACCTTTTTTCCATCCACCTTGGATTTCGAAGCCGAGGTTGGTTCATATCTCGTCCTAAATTATTCGACGGTTGAGTGCAAGGATCTGCAGGCAGTAGATGCTATCAGGCTATGGTAATAATTTTACTAAGATGCTATACTTGTAGTTGTTGAAACTAACTTTTGGAAGACACGAACAATAACTGATGGAAGAGAGCTACAGGGTACTGATTGCCCGGTCTATTTAAGTAGAAATGTACATTGCCCGGTCTATTTAAGTAAAAATGTATGTTGCATATAGCTAAAGGGTACTGGTAGAACATGGTAGCATATATTACACCAGTACAGAAAAGCAGAGTTTGAGACTACCATATATTACATAAGAAGGGCAAAAGATAGTTCGAACAACGAAGAAAGCAGATATAACTTGACTATATTGTACATAGTGGGCCGACAGGAGCGACTGCGCATGACGGTGGCTGAATGTTCCATTTCATCGATAGGTATGTTGTCGTGCCATCTAGTGAATGAGGTGCTCTTAAATGTGAGCATACCTACAAAAAGCGCGGATAGAATGTACATGAAGCATGTTTTGGGCTCGTAAGAATAAAATCATGGCATCGTGCTTGTGGGTACCTGAATATTAACCAACTTTCATGCCAACAAAGAGTACGATGATTAATTCTTCTGTTGAGGCCTCCTGGAGTCCATTTGCATTGAAGTTACTTGCAAGCTGGCCCCCATAAATTCAAAACAGCTTACTCTCTAGAAAGAATGTATAAAAGAGAATGAGAAATCTGAACACGGGTAAACCAAAAGTGAGTTCAGTTAGTAATAGAGTCTTTCTTTCCATCGGCAATGTAGATGTTTCATCTCTACTGTTTGTTAGGTCCAGAAGCAGAGTTGACCTCGGTTATATCTCTTACCATTCCGACAACATATGTCCCGGCGGACAGAATTAGGATACCAGATCAACTAAAAATGGGAAAGATCATGATGCTAGAAGTGGTAGGACAATACCTGTAGGAGAATATTTTTAGATGTGCTAGCCGCTAACACAGAGACTGGAAATGTAGTGTAGGCAGAGAGAGGTGAATTCTCCAGCTGGAGAAGTACTTTTATCATTGTTCTTTTTGTAAAAGAGATTCTATAGAGATGATCTACTATCTGTATGTCTTTTTAGCGTCATAAATATTGAGGCGGTCGATGGTGTAGATGGATCCTTCTTTTAGCAATTTTCTAAACTTGTCAGTACGATCAGCAGGTATTAGTCCTCCAATAGTGCCACCCTGTGAAAACATAGGACTATCTGTGTGAGCAAAATCGTGTATAAATATGTTTACACAACTTAGGTATGGATGGAAATGGATAATAGCGGGAGAAAGCATGCCAAGCATTTAAGAAGGCAGAGATCATGGTTTAAAAAAATAAGAGGACAGTCGCTAAAATTTATTGAATGCCAATGATTTTGGCGATCGATGAAATAGTTGATATGTGCTTAAAATATTTCAGTAGTACCCGAATGGAAGGAATATGTAAATAATTTTTGGATTTCTTTAGTATTCTGGCAGAATTTAAGAGAAAATTTCAATCGTTTGGACAAAAGGAAAAGTGAAATTGTTAACTGAATTTCAACGATTTGGGTGGGGATTTCTATATTCCAAAACTGAAATCTGAAAGAAAGGCATGAAGACTGTTTTGATCAATCACATAATTGTAATTTATAAGATTCTAACAATTTTATAGGTAAACATGGTAGAACAAAGCATGTGCATGAATTGGGGTGGTAAATGGATTGTTCTTTTTCGGACGGCAAGTATAAATCAACAAATTAAACCGGCCTACAATTAATGAGAAAAATAATTCTAGATACGACATGTATGAAAGGCGCAAGGAGCTATGAATATGGTAACACACATTCTTTTTTGGCATGTCAGCAACACATACCTGATGGTCTGCAAGTGCAAAGTCAATTTCGTAGAGTGCTCCATTGTAGAGTTTCTGAAATCCTAGGTCTGTGCTAGTAGAACAAGAATCTTTGACTTGTATGAGCTCCGTATGTTCCCTGCATTTAGTAAGACAAATGGTAAGAGAAAAATTATACACTAATAGAAGAGTTCACAATAATAAAAATGAAAAAAAATCGTATTTAGAATGTATTCACCATTGGAAGCTGGGTATGCAATCTAACCTGATCAATCCCGCTACAATACAACGAAGAAAATACCATTCTATGAATGCATCAACCCCAACAAATTTACATTTCATTTACTATGATAATGCATTCTCTGTCAATAAACAAAGAACTCTAAGAAAGAAATTCAATATGGAGACACTGGCCAGAAAAATAACATTAAATATTTGAAAAAAATCTAACGTGAAACTCAATACAGATCAACAAAAACAATCGTAATATCACTTTGGTCAATATCTGATTTGCTGGGAGACTGATTTTTTTGTAAGGTTAATTCATAGATGATAATCTAAGCTCAACCTCCTAGTAGATTCTCATATTCAGACTAAACTAAAGTAAAATCATCATCCAGGTGAAATATTTGGGTTAATTATTTGCCAGCTAAGAACTTGGAAGAGGAAATAGATCTCAGTTGCAGATGCATGTTAGCTGACAAATGGAAAACATCTACATCAATTGTAAAGCCTGGAAGTATCTTAACTTGTCACCAAAAACACCAATTCAATGCACACAAAAATAGGTCTATAAACTTGGTAAGACACCTACAAGTAAGCCTTCTCCATTAGTAAATAGTGCTTTATAAAGAAAGCATAAACAAATGATATAAATAGTGAGTATGCACCCAAAAACTACAAACTATCACCTTTATTAGCTAAGCAAAATAAGTTTGCAGTTTAAGCAAATGGAAAACCGGTCAACATTCGCGGCCTCACAGCCAATCCAATGATGCATCTATGTACTGATCCTTATGCAAGAGTAGTGTGAATATGGAAACCCCTTACATATAACATAAGTGATTAAATATCCAACAATTAGTGTAATTTGTGAATGAAAACATACACACATTAAAATATGCGTTGTGGCCTGTGAAAGAACATAAAGTGAGAAATGCCTTGCAAAGGGAATTATTCTACACATAAAAGTGTCAAGCTATCTTGGTGGTAATCAGGATGCAACTACAATTAGGTATCAAGTTCCTTTTTTATATCATAATAACACAAATGTTGCCCGATCATGCCGACTACGAAATCTATTGAATTCTATAAGCGTGGACACAACACCGTACCTGAACCCAACCAACATAGCTAGATTGACGATGAACTGACATGTAAGTAGTTGCCCATATATTAAAGAAAAAAATTATTTGAGGTTTCAGCACTATGTACTCTTCCTCCAGCAGCACGTACATTTTCGGGTAGAATTCATTCGACGTTTGATACCATCCTATAATATATATCAATACCAAAATAAAATCAGTCATTGTTAGCACACATCAAGAAGACGTTACAACATCTGAAAATATTAATTGGAGGAAGATATACAAGTTTGCCTGAAAATTTTGAGCAAGAAGTCTGGCCGGTGCGCCAAGTCGTCAGGCGCGGATTTCAGCTGCATCTTCTCCTGTTGTGATCAAGAACAAAGAAATCACCTGAAATAAAGCGAGTGTCCACATTTGGATCTTGTTGTACCTGACACTAAGATTTCTTTGGTGCATAACTGAAAGTTGGAAACTCGTTCTTGAACTGAATTGTTGCACCTAGCTAAGAATGGATGACAACTATCAACAAAACCTGCTTGAAAGAAAATCTTGCAGACATGTTGGCTTTATAAGGAAACCAATTATCCTTCTCTGATTTCCAACTAATGATGCATCAATAGACCATGAAAATAGTTGGTCTTGCATGTATTTCCACTTTGAGGAACTACGAGAACATGACCAAATAATTATGTTGGCATGTGAACAAAAAAAGAAGATAAAGATGGGACATGTCCTAGTTTTTTAGTATCTCAAAATCCCAATCATAATAGAGGGACTAAGTAGAATATTTGGATGAGATTATTGTAACACTATCTGAACATACACAGCATGCTGTAAATTTTCGGCAAAATGACCAATCCTTTATACCGGTGATTGCTGAAAAGTGATTTGCGTGCCTCTCCAAATCAATACTGTATAAATCGAATGCTCTCGACTCGTCAATCTCACTCTCCATATTTTCTTGCCCATATCATCTCCCCAAGGTTTCTATTATTCCACAAATTCAAGTTCATATATAAATTGGACATACAATAAGCTAAATCGGAAACCTGAACAATCGGTAGACTGGAACTCAATACTTGTCTTGATCCCTTATGCGTGGTTGTAATCCAGATCATCTACCTCGTCACCACATCTGAAATACATGTTCACCACAGACAAATCCTTATAATTCATAGAAGGACATGAACAGAAAAAGAAAAACATGTCTAAATATATCTATGTTGAGATACATCGAGGTCAATGGAGCATAGTTTGAGAGCGCCCAGGTAACACAAGAAGTTAGCGACCCAGGGCAGGAACAGAAATGCAACACCTGAATACAAACATGCCAACATAAGCTAGAACAAGGATAAGACAGCACACATGAACACAAACATGCCAACATAGGCTAGAACAAAGATAAGACATCGCATCTGGAAGCACCTACTGTCTTCATCATAGCTCTCCACCAGTAGGATAAGGTGAAGGTCGAAACGATGTCAAGGAGTTTGCCCCTTCTACGACCCCGGGTACAGATTGAGAGCTGCTGCACAGGATCTTCCATTGATGTAGCCGTGAGCTCACCTTGCCCTCAAAGGCATTTCATCACCTGCGGTCCTGGAAGAATGTTTCGTGATGTAAGGCATCACAACAAAATGTCCAGGATAGTACTACATGAAAGTAAGGCGTATATTGTTTTTTCAAAAGTCAAACAAGGTAAAGTTTGATCATATGTACCTAATGTCATTGGTCATACTAGCTAGGGCTTGGCGCGGCGCACGCCGCATCGTGTTGGCCTTTTTTTTGTCTGTTGTAGTATTCTTTGAGCCGTGGTTTTCATTGCGTTGCTTCCATTTGGGCGATGATTCTACTGTTTGGGACTAACGTATCTGTTTTTAGTTCTCGCGTTCACCACTACCTATGCTAGATTCTGTTAGATTCCAAATTATACTTGTTTCAGAGCTGTGAGTTGACGTTGCAGAGTTTTGCATGGGTTTATGATGTGTGGGAGGATAGCAATGTGTATCTGGCTGATAGTTATGTTGATTGAGAAAAAATTGCCGCATAAACAAGGCAGGATGCGCTCTTAGTCTAGCCCACCAAAGATGAGTAAGGGCAGTATGCACCGAACTATCACTGCGAAGTGCCTGGATTGTTATTTTTGATGAATCTCTGGCAGTAGGCGTCTGCAGCTGGATCCATGCTCTGTACATTCCATGTTGTGGACCTTTTGTCCATCCACCTTGGATTTCGAAGCCGAGGTTGGTTCATATCTCGTCCTGAATTATTCGACGGTTGAGTGCAAGGATCTGCAGGCAGTATATGCTATCAGGCTATGGTAATAATTTTACTAAGATGCTATATTTGTAGTTGTTGAAACTAACTTTTGGAAGACACGAACAGTAACTGATGGTAGAGAGCTACAGGGTACTGATTGACCGGTCTATTTAAGTAAAAATGTACATTGCCCGGTCTATTTAAGTAGGAATGTATGTTGCATAGAGCTAAAGGGTACTGGTAGAACATGGTAGCATATATTACACACGTAGAGAAAAGCAGAGTTTGAGACTACCATATATTACATAAGAAGGGCAAAAGATAGTTCGAACAACGAAGAAAGCAGATATAACTTGACTATATTGTACATAGTGAGCCGGCAGGAGCGACTGCGAATGACGGTGGCTGAATGTTCCATTTCGTTGATAGGTATGTTGTCGTGCCATCTAGTGAATGAGGTGCTCTTAAATGTGAGCATACCTACAAAAAGCGCGGATAGAATGTACAGGAAGCATGTTTTGGGCTCGTAAGAATAAAATCATGGCATCGTGCTTGTGGGTACCTGAAAATTGACCAACTGTCATGCCAACAAAGAGTACGATGATTAATTCTTCTGTTGAGGCCTCCTGGAGTCCATTTGCATTGAAGTTACTTGCAAGCTGGCCCCCATAAATTAACAACAGCTTACTCTCTGGAAAGAATGTATAAAAGAGAATGAGAGATCTTGTAGGGCCTCCTCCAGGAACCACTGTTCAAGGACACCCCCGATATGCATACATTCACGATCCCAGGAAATTCAGTCGTGAACAACATATCAAGCTGGTACACAGATACAATATCCATTACACGGTTGCACAAACATTTACAAAAACACAAGGTCACATGACCAAGCCTAGACGATTGTCACAGAGGACAACACACAATACACACAGCGGAAGACTAAACACACAGAAAACATGGTAGAGCCCAAGTCACGTCTTAACCTACAGGCTGCTGACCGGGAGACGATCCTCGTTCGCAAAACCATCAGCTCCGTACTCCTCCTCGTAGATCTCCTTATGAGACTCCTTCTCAATATCTGGCAAGTTGATACCAGGGACGAAACCAATATGAGTACATTTGAATGTACTTAGCAAGACATCCATCATGTAACTTACTAAATGCAAGTATGCTTATATAGTGTAATAGGTAGGCTATAAATAGGGTTCACTATGAATGGTGTTCATATAGGATGACACCACAGTTGCAGTCAGGTTAATATGTATCTTCGTTGAAGAAGATGCTTCATAAGAAAATAATATAGTTTTTCTTTCTCTTGTAGATATCACATGTACAAGAGGTGTTGTAAATCTTTGTTAAAAGAAAGTTTTCTCTTTGCAAAACTTCTTGGAATCAGTTTCCATATGTTTGCTTAGAGAAGAAAGATTTTCTTTGCAAAATTTTTTGTAAAACAAATCTGGCTTTTCATCATCGATACCTCCACGGTACAAGATTTCTTCCCTTCAGTACTTCACAAGTCCAACACCTTTTTGAAAACTCCTTTTTGAAAACATTGACACAATGCTAGCTACATGGCCATTCAACTGTCCATATCCGAGGACGCGGCTTCTTCGAAAAAGTTGTACTCTGCAGAGGTGTACACATCCACCAGATCCAGTACACCTGCCGTGAACAACCACGGACTGTAACAACAGTATGTAAAACATCAGATAACTGATCCTAACCTTCCACTATGTTCAAGATAGAATATGCCTACCTCTTCAATTGGGTTTGTTCTCCCCGGCACCATGTCACACATCGCCATGACAGGAGACCCAACTGTCGCACCCGGAGGGTAACTTAATCCCACACTTTATATGTCTCAACATTGGGAGTTTTGACGACATTCGGTTCGAGGGTACGACGTCCCTTATAGCAAGTGAGATAAAACACACACTAACAAGAACAAACTTCCAGTTAAGCCCCGTGCCCATGTTGGGGTAGGATGGCAGTACGGTAAAGGTTGTCCGGCGAAGACTAGCTTATGTGTCATTTTTGAAAACACCATTTTCCCCAAAAATGACCACTTCCACATTCCTCCGGTGAATAAGGCTCAGCCTTTTCTCCGGGTTTTTCCATAAAGCCTTTGTTTTGTAAAGCACATTTTTAGGGTGTCCACTTAGGGACTAATATATGTGATGGTAATAAAATACCATATGTTGGCTTATGGGCTTGGTAACACCAAGTATTAACTACTGGCATAATAGTAGTAGTAGTATTCACTCAAAAATAGTTTTTGGAAATCAAAGTTTTGTAAAACTTTTCAGAAGTAAAACATGCATGATAGATAATGATAATTGTATTATAACAGCAAGCATCGGGATGGCTTGCCTCAAAGTCTCTTAATGTCCCTGGCCTTGAAGCAACTTGAACTTGACGCACAGCTCCACAACTGCTTCTTCTTCTTCGTTTTCTATCGTCGTAAAAGAATAAAAGACACACTCTCAGGTCTAAAGACCAAACAACTAATCTAAACAAAACATACAGCACGCAAAAAAAATACTCGCACAATCTCTCTAACGTTATCGCGAAAACTGCTTCACATAACTTTCACGGCCCATACTATCGTCAGACACTATGTATGGTTTAGAAAACCATATCCCACATCTTACATACCATATATGGAGTGGTGTACCACTCTCATAATAAGATATACAAGAAGCTAAAAATATAGCTTGTGGGTGCAAAGGGTTAGGTTACTAAGGTAAAAACAAACAGACAGAACAATACCTAAGGCAGTGGGTATTAGCAACACACAAGCAATTGTCACTCAAAAGGTTCATGATTTAAGTTGGATGTTTAGTTCACATGATTCTATTAATCACAACAACAATACAAGTACAACAAATAACACAAGTATAACACTCATGCTAAGGTACACACTCAGACAATTTCCAAACAGCAGGTAAACACACCATGGATGAATAGACTATTTATTTACTACATTAATGTTTACTTGAAGTTATGGAATCCATCAATCATGAAAATTTATCAAAAAACCAGTAGCTAAAAACAAAGATAGCAAGTTATAAAAATAAACTAAAACACAATCATCACTCCAAAAAATACTTCTATCAAAAACATAAAAAACAGGACTGCATTTAGCATACTAGTATGGGAAATTTACACAAGCATGCTATAAGGAGTACTTACAATCTACAACTATAGCACATGCAACTAAATAATTCATGGCATCATAACAGAAGTAATAACTTCCTAAATATGCTATAATAGACACATACGCTTATAAAATAAAAATGACAATACTAGAGCAAACCACAAATTCTAGTGGTGACACTAGTTCATCACTAAAGAAGCAAACAATGCTACCATGATGCTTAAATCTAAACAAGCAAGTCTTGATCATAAATGTACCTAATAACAGTACACAAATATTACACATGCTAGTAAGCACAATCATCAAAATAATTCTATCAAACAACTATTTAGCATGCATAAATTAATTCTAGCAATTTCTGTTTTTCCTAAATCAATTACTAGGAGCAAGCAAGGTATAAATTACACAACCAGTGGCTATGCACTTAATGAAAAGTTATCTAAACCTTTTCAAAAATCCAAACACTCAATTTAAACTTATTCCAAAACAATCTATCAATCAAAAGGAATTTATTTTATTTGCAAACAATTTAATTTAGCACTCAATAGTGAATCATTTCTTAACATGATACTCCTAAGGAATATTATGATAACAAATGGATCACATCAATCATACTAGTATTTACAACTAAGAAATAAAATTCTCACTTGCATAAGTGAAAACAAACAAATATATTTTCCATGGTGGAAAAATAACAATCAGTCATATAATTAAAACATGTTATTTTCACACATGTGCATGGTTGGGGATTTTCATCCTCAACCTAGATGCAATGGGACCAGTGGGTTATGGGCCCACTAATACCAAGGCAAAATAGGTACTAAGCCTCTGGTTACTCATGACAAAAATTAGCATGCACGATAAATAATACAAAGCTAGTGATTCTAGTGAAAACAAGACTAGTGCATATGAATAACAAAACGTACACATGCTTCACTATAAAATGATATGCAAAACTAACAGAGGCAAAAGCATCAAAATAACAGTACCAAAATGGTACTGGACTCAAAGCAAACATAGCACAAAATAAACTCTATCAATCAATCAAAGATCTAGTTCTCACAAAATTTCAAAGAATAAAACTAGAGAATAACAAATGCTAGTTCCATTTTTTTTGGGTTTTCCAAACATGCACACACTTTCTAAGGTAGATGTACTGCAAGAAAACAACTTAATAACAAGACCTAACAACTTTATACATGCTAGGAAGCAAGATTAAATCAACCACACATTCTATTTCAAACAAAAACACACAAAGAAACAAAAACCGAAAAGTGTTGTTTCTAGATCTGTCCACAAAAATAAATCTAGAGCTTCAAAAATTAATCTAAGCTAGGATAAGATAGATCTAGTCAATACCAAACTCATACAATTGGATTTTCTTCAAAAATCGTTCTTAAACTCATTCTAAAAATCATAGAAGAGTCTACTGGTCTTTTATTAAACTTGATGGCATTTTCATTTGGTAACTCACATTCATGTGAGGCCAAGTGCTATGGATAGATCTTGTCAATAGCTATCCAGAACACTTTAGTTTGTCCATTTTCATTATGTATTTTTAAAGTTATGTTCAATTCATTCTCACAGACAGTCTGGGCCAAAACATTCTTTGTGTCCAAACTAATGGTTCAAACATAGATCTGCAAATTTTATATGGTTTAGATTTCATATCTTAGGGTCCATGATTTTTATCAGATTTTATTTTGCAGTTTTTATATTTTATACACGTCCAAAGCAAAAGGTACAAGTTCTGATAAAAACTTAAAGGAATAAAAGCAGGACAGAGCGGGCTGGTTCGGGTGGGCAAGGCCCAGCTAACGGGTTGCGCGGCCCAGCTGCGCTGGACACGCGAGCGCGTGCGCGGGAACGATCCCATTCAAGCGTGGCCGTTGATCACCGGATTGACGGCTCGCTCCCTTTCTTCTTCCTCCTCTCACTCTCTCTCTTTGTCCCGAACGGAAAAAAGATGGCGTGGCCGGAAGCTCACCGTGGGGGCTCGGGGAGGGCTGTGTGGGCTCGGGGGAGTTGCAGGAGGTCGAGGGCGCCGAGGGGCGGCGACGGCGGCGACCGGCGCGGCTCCGAGCGGCGGCGCGAAGCAGACGCCCGTGGCGGCGCTCCCGGATGGCGGCGGCGGCTCCGGCGGGTACAGGTCACGGGACCAAGCCCGGGAGGTTCAGGGATGTGTGGGGAGTTGGCCTAGGGCAGAGGGAGGGGTTGGGATGGAGGGTATCGGGCAGAGCCTCGCCGTGGCCGCGGTGGTCACTGGCGGCAAGGCCTCGGCTCGAGCACGCTCCTAGGGCTCGGGCTTGGTTCCTAATCAACTTGGGGAGGTACAAGGGAGTGCGAGGAGTGCATGGGCGCAAAGGCTTGGGGCTTGGACACTTATACCCGAAGTGAAAACATCAAGGGCATATTGGGGAGCTCGGGTGGATGCCAATTCATGGCATTGAGCAAACCCTAGGGCATTTGGTCATTTCCAGGTTGGTGCACTGGTGTCCTAGGTCAAGACCACGATGGGGCAAGGCTTATCCTGGCCCTTGGGTGCAAGTTGAGGCAAGTGGCAAGCCAAATGGTCAAAGGCATGGGAATTCCCATACCTATCCATGTCACCACTTCTCTCTCCTCTTTCTTCCTGCCTAAGGCTTCTAGAAGGTAGCTAATGCATGCTGGCTCGAGTACATTAGTTAGTCAACAAGTTAGCTCAGGAAAAAACTCAAAATGTGCAAAGAAACATCAAGAAAAGAATTGTGCAAAAGTGTATCTCTTACTGTTCATTGCAAATTCAGAAAATTCAGTCTTAGGACTTAGAAATTTTCTAAGTGTTGAAAAACAGATCAAAGGTTCAAAAAGTTGAGTTTGTTTTCAAGGTTCAAATGATTCTCAAAACTTGTTTTCAAAGTGTGTACTTGTTAACCATGTTATATACTTTCAGAAAAAATCTTTTGAAAACAAGTTTTAAATAGTTTAAGGCCATGAAAACAATGTGGAAAAAGGTATACTTTATGTTTTTATCTGTTTCTCAAAAATGCCTTTTTTCTGTCTTAATTTTATACCACAAAAACAACAAGCAAAAGATAGTTTTTATTTCTCCAAAAATAAAAGTAAGCCTATGGGTTTGTAGTACATATATCAAGGATTAATTAAAAGTCAAGAAATCATAAAATAACAATTTATAGCTTAGTGAAAACAATGGTAGAAAACAGGTACTTGGCTTTATTTTCAGCAATTTGTTTCCATAGAAAACTTAAAAGAAAACTTTTATAAATCACTTTGAAAACTTGTTTTCTTGGATCCAACAAAGTTAAAAGTTTGTTTTAAGATGCAAACAAGAATGATCCAAGTTTTGGAATAAAAATCCACTCAAGCAATAGTAGGAAAACATGAGTGAAAAATATCAGGAAAAATAATAGGAATGTTTTCAGAAACATTTGGTATTGTTTTATAAAGAAGCAAAACTTGTGTTGCAAATATTATTAAGATTAAAATCACATGTCATTTCACACAATCATGTTGTTAAAAAAAATGTTGGCCCTAATTTTTTTCTTCTTAAGTACAGTACAAGAATCCAAAAACTGGGGTGTGACAGACCTTCCCCCCTTAAAAGAATCTCGTCCCGAGATTCGCAGGCAAGCGAAAAGAGGGTATGGTCAAAACAATGTTAGATGATTTGTTTACAAAACATGTGTTGGTGATTTGTAACATTATTTACAGGGGCTTACCCCCTTTGATTAATCTTACCAGAATTCACCGGTAAATTAGTTTTTTTTTCAAAGGTTTTGGGTGCCATGTTCTAAACCTCGAACTAATTGTTCCTCAAAACCATGCTATAAAACCAGGGTTTATCTTTTAGACAAATACCTATTTTTTCCAAACTCATATGATCAATTTAATGGACATCCACCAACATTTATTTAGCATGAGCTTTCCATTGCTCATCTCCAAAATCCAGGCAAATCCACTATCTTCCTCTTACTCCAATATAATCGAGTCTCAAGTCATTTGTTTCCCTCAAAGGTATTTTATCAAGCCCGTAAAGCTATACCAACTCTGTGTACTACCAACTCTGTAAGGTGCTTTCAAAATCTCCAAACTCTTTTCTCATGATCGAAGCTAAATCATTTTCCTCCAACAATCTCGATTGAGCGTGACAAGCTCCGAGAATATATCATCAAGAATAATCATCTACTAAATCCAAGTCATATTGATTTTTTTCCTAAAACCCAAAATCATCATTGCATATCCACAAATCTTTCTAAACTTCAACCATTCTTCAAAAACTACAAATCTTAGTTACTGATAACTTCCAAATCTTTGGGGGTCCACAACTGGTTATCCCCGGATATTATATCATAACTCAACTCCACTAAAAATCATATGATCCTCAATCTTTCCTTCCTAAGCTAAACCTCAAATGAGTTTTCCACCATATCATATTCTAAGATCTGGTTCCTCCAATCCATACATACGAGAGATCTTGTTGCCTAGTAACGATCATAGTTTTATCCATCCAATATTTTTTCCCAACCTTTCACTTCCTTCAAGAGTCATAGAACATCCTAAGGCACCTTTCTCTTGGTGTTTTTTTTGGAAAAAGTTGATTACACGTTTTTCTTTTAAATGGGTGATACCAACCCTGTAACATATCAACTCTGTAAGTTACTCTGTGAGGTATTAGGCTTTAGATACCAGCTTTGTAGGGTATTTAAACGAAAATTTGATGAGCCAACTCTGTAGGGGTTTAAGCTTAAAACTAGATGAGGTTATGTGTCGAATCCCTGACTCGACAAGTCCCTTAGGTGACCCTATCGGGTTTCGATTAGGAGAAGTCATGGGCACTGGTGAGATCGTCGGCTAGACAGGAGGCAAGATTTACCCAGGTTCGGGGCCCTCGTAGAGGTAAAACCCTTACTCCTGCCTCGTGTCGATCTGTATTGGATGATTAGATCGGTTACAGGTTGCTCGAATCGAGAGTTGATCTCGAGTTCCGAGGCTTTTTGGTCGTGCGGTATTGCTTGGTCCTCTCCCTGAGGGCTCTCCTAGCCTTATATAGATGGTCAGGTCTCGAGTCCTACCCGGAGAGGATTCAAACCCTAGCTTAGGTCGGTTACAAAACTACCTAACTTAACCCGCAAGTTTGGTGCGGGTGGGCTTCTGGTAGGCCTTCTGGAGTCTTCCAAGGGCGCCTCTTCTTGGGCCTTGACATTGGGCCTGAGAGGGGGTGTCCTTACCCGCAGGGTCCAAGATCTATGTCTTCGTCAGTAGCCCCCGAGCGTGTGCTCGATTGGGATTTATTTCCAATCGGGTAGACGGTCAGACCTTTTTTGATCTCCTCTTGGAAGTTCAGCTCGACAGTTGTTGTCTTCGAAGGGTGTGTCCCCTGCATTGTAAGTTATAACGCTCGAGTATCGAGCAGCACAGGCGCCTGTTTTGTGGCTTATATTTGCAGAAGGATGTGGCACAGTAGCTTGGCTCTCCCGAGAGATCAGGGCCAATTAATTGCGACTAGGGCAAAAACATTCCTGGCCTACACAGATTCGAGACCTCCGACTCGAACCCGATGAGGTGATTGTTGCGACTGGGCCGTTGTGGACTTATCGAGTTGAACTTAACCTATGAGTGTACCCGACGCGTCCGCTAGGATTTTTCTTCGTGTTGTTGACACGGAACTATGCCGGAGGACGCAGCTTTCGAGTGCGATTCCAGGCCCAAAAGAGAGATCTTTCTGGGTCTTACCTTCGTACTCGAAGAATACGGCATCCAGATGTGCCTAGTCGGCTGAACAATCCAGGTTTTTATGATGTAGAATTATCACGTAGGAGAGGTAGGTTTTTCCCACCCGATGAATTTGTTTGAGCTCCATACGAAAGAAATTTCGTGTTGGAAAAAACCAAGCCCGTATGAAAGAGTTTTCATGTTCGGGATGCTGTGCCCATACGAAAGAGTTTTCGTGCATAGGGTATTTTCCTCTCTGTTCGAAGAGGTCTTGCTTTTATGAACTGTTCATGGAAAAGTTGCTTTTATCCGAAGGAATTGATATCCGTACGAAGATGATTTCGCGTTTGAACTTCCATTCGAAAAGATCTCAATTTTGAATGACGAATGCCATGACGTCATGGCGCACTCCTCTTCTCCCGATGGGACGTGACGGAGTGGTAGCAGATGGTGGCCCACCTTGTCAGCTTTTTGACCGGGAAACGAGACGTCGTTCCCGTTTTTTACGCGAAACGCGCAGTAATGCGCACGATCTTCTGTTAAGATCGTGGCACGAAACAGCGCAGTCCGCCGCTTCGTTTCATCCTTACGCGTGGCGGCCGCGATAGGCGCCACGTAGCGCATCGTACGGCTGAAATTGCTTCGCCCCGTGTATAAATACGGGTGTTAGCGCCGCGGTAAAATTTTCCCCGCTCTCTGTCTTCATCTTCTTCCTCGCGCCCATCTTCGTCTTCCTCGCGCTCGAGCTCTTGCTGTGAACAATGGCTGGCGGGAAGAGACGTGGTGCTGCCGGTTCCGCATCCGGTGAACCTTCCGCGCAACCTGCGCCCCGTGCCGGCGACTGGCGGTCTCCCAACACCACCGCAAAAGCATCAAGGAGATGCAGCGGGAGGGGTTGCTGCCGGCGGAGGCGGAGAAGCGCGTCCGCCTCGGAAAAAAGGAAGAGGTACCCAATCCCCAGTCGAACGAGCGCGTGGTCTTTGTGGATCACGTGACTCGGGGCCTCTCTTTTCCCCTTCATCCCTTCTTCCTCGGGTTGCTGTGTGTCTATGGCATACAGCTTCACGATCTCCCCCCGAACGCGGTGCAGCACATTACGTGCTTCATCATGTTCTGCGAATGCTATCTTGGCATTCGCCCGCACTGGGCGCTGTGGAAGGCGCTCTTCAAGGTCCGGATCTTCCGCGAGAAGTCGCGGGTGGAGTCCGAGCTTGGCGAACCACTTCGCACCGGCGGCTTCGGGATCCAAGCTCGACAAGAAGGCAGTTACTTCAACATGCACTTCGTCGACTCCGCCCAAAGCTGGCGGAAAAGGTGGTTCTACGTCGTCGACAACAGCT
Organism: Alopecurus myosuroides; assembly: GCA_028641055.1. Lineage (NCBI taxonomy): Eukaryota > Viridiplantae > Streptophyta > Magnoliopsida > Poales > Poaceae > Alopecurus > Alopecurus myosuroides. The sequence continues at coordinate 27,452 of JAPCYS010003924.1, forward strand.
CGGGTGGGATTGTAGAATTCCACCCGTTCGCTGTTTGACCAGGCGCAAGTCTTGGGGGCACAAGATGTCAGCCGAAGAAACCCAGACTGTTGCGCCTTTAATCGCGAGAGTAGCTGCCCTTCGGGATCAGACCGCGGGAGTTGTGCTCAACGGGATGCACTTGGTGAGCATCTTCTTGAAGCGCAGGATCCAGCCACTCCAACAAAGGCCATCCGCCATGTGGGAGTATCAGGGCTCAGAAGATCCCAGTCGAGTAAGCCACGAGGAACTTTCGAATGTAGAATTCGAGAAGAAAATCGCAGGCATCACCCGACTGAAGGTGGGAGAGAAATTCCCCGATTGCTCCGTGGAAGCCTTCGCCGCCTCCAATCCTCCCCCAGCCGAGGTTAGTTTCTTTCTCTTTTTCCGTCTGTGTTGTTCCCTTTTTTTTTCCTCGTTCAGAATCCTAGTCGATAAGACTTTCTTCACCTTCTTCCTGTATTTGCAGAGCCTAGCCATGGCGGATTGCTACCCGCCAACCACGGGGGAAGCTGCTTCAGAGCAAGTGTCGAGCCATCAAGACGGCCCGATTGACACCAGCGTCGCCAATGCCTCTTCGAGTTCAGAGCACGATTCTTCGGATGACGTTGCGGACTCGAATGGCGCTCCGACGAAACGTCGTCGGGTAGACGAGGACGAAGCTACCTCCAAAGACAAATCTTTGGAAGCATCGCCCGGTCAAGCTCCTATCCATGCGACTCCACTTCGCTCCCTTGCTCCTTCCCCTTCGATCCCAGTGATGACGCCCGCTTGGAACGCGGACTTGCTGGATGACGACGAGGATGACGAGTAAGTGTTTTTCCCTTAATCTTGGTCGAATTTTTCTGCGCTTCGATATCGATTGTTTCTATCTTTCGATGCAGTCTGCAGGCGATCAGTCCTCGCAGGTACGCCGCTGCTGTTCCTCCCGAGAAGAGGAATAAGGGCAAGGATGCGGGTGAAACTCCCACCACGGGCACCGTCCAAAACTCCCCTAGAGCAGCCCCGAAGTCGTGACAATGGTACGTGAAGCTCCAAGCTTTGCCACCAGGGCTTCTGCTTCTAAGGAAGTGACGGATAGCTCTGCGGATCCGCTGTCTCGCGCCTCTGGCCAGGTAAGCTTCGTCTTCCGTCTTGAAACCATAATTATTTTTATCGGGTGCACGACAGTGCTCCCGATGGGAGTAGCCCCCGAGCTGTAGTCGATCGCATGCGATCGGCCACAGGCTCAAAGTCTAGTTTAATTCCTCTTCATGCTTTAATTTTTATCGGGTGCACGGCAGTGCTCCCGATGGGAGTAGCCCCCGAGGCTGTAGTCGATTGTAATAATCGGGTACAGGCTCAAATTTGATCCTTTTAACTCTTCCGTCTTCGCGCTTTTGCAGTCACTCGTTGATTCTCTTGCGGCGATTGGTCGCCGCGTCGTTCTCGCTGAATCGGATTGCAAGTCTCTTCGAGCGGACCGCAACCGACTCCAGACTGAAAACGATCTTCTCAAGGGTGAGCTTTATCGTTTTCCTGTCTTCCACACTCCATTCATTCTTGAGTTTTTGACAAGCATCTCTTTGCAGCTCGACTTGAATTTGCAGAATCCGAAAAGGTCAAATTCTCTGAGCAGGTAACTGCTCGAGAGGCTGACCTGACGGCCATTCGACAAGAGCTAGAGGCTTCCCGCATGCAGTCAAAAGACTTCAGTCGACAACTTGCGGATGCGCGGAAGTCCTTGAAGGAGTTAGAGAAAACCGGCAGTAAGGCCGACAGCGAGCTTGTCGGGTTCCTCCGTCCCCTTGCTGAGCGCTTCGCGGGTAAGCGTGTTGGAATTTCGCGATTCTGATCTTCACTTTGCTGTACTTTGTTAAGTATTATTTTCTCCCTTCGCAGGTATTCTGGATGTTCCTCTAGAAATCCCTGGACTCCAGCGGGTGGATGCGGTAACCGATACACTTGCCCAGCTTAAAAGGCACGCTGATGGAGTTTTCTCCATGGTCAGTGATGCCACCCAAGTGCTGGGGCAACTGTACGGTCGCCTCCTCGCCAACGCCACTCCTGCACCTGCGCTAGATGATATGTTGAAGGTCTTCTCAGAAGGAAAACTTCTGGATTTGCAGTCGCTCAATCGGAGGCTGGCGCGAAGACTGCGATCCAATTTGCTCTGGCGCACGGAGTCGAAGGGTTGGAGGAGGCTTACTCGTCCATTCCAGTCGATCCTTCCACGGGAAAAAAAAGGTACGGCTCTCTCGGGCGAGCAAGCCGCATTCTTGCTCGGAAGCTTTCTGAGATTTTTGCTCGAAAGAAGGGAGGGTCGATTGCTGTGGGAGCACGCACCAATGTAGCCTCGTAGTTCTTTTTTATTTCCTTCCTTGAATGTAATGAACCTTGGGATGTATTCCCGTACCTTTGTTGTCCTTAATCGAAGCATTTATCTTTTGGAATTTTTATTCTTTATGTTTGTGCCTCTCCCGATGGGAGTAGCCCCCAAGCGTTTTTAGTCAGATGTGCGACTAGAAACAACTCGAGTAGGGCATCTCACTTCTTTCCTTGTACTTCTTCCAGGCTACTGTGTTTGCCGCGGAAACTTCTGGTGGACGTGGTAATCCAGTAAATCCACTTGTGGCCGCCGTGGGCACTTTTGCTGGCCTCCGTGATAAGGTTCAGAGGGTGAGCGTAGGCTGAAAGCTTTGCGCGGGGTGGCTGATGTGGCGATATCCAAACAGAAATTGGCGGCTGAGCGCGAACAATTTCTGATGGACGAACTATCTTCAGTTGCGAGGGAGTTGCTATGTAAGTGGTGCAGCCCCCGTGCATTTTTCCTCCTTTTGTATTCTTCAGCCGACTAAGTGCATCTGCCCTTCAGTTGTTAGACCGGATGACAGGGAGGAAAAGCAGTGGGTGGAAAACCACATTCACCAAGAGGCTAACAGCCCAAAACCATATGCGAATAACTTCTGGTCTGATCGTAGTCGAGGGTTTGTGATGGCCACCTTGAAATTCCGAGTGCTGCAGGCGAGAATTCTCGTGGGTTCTTTTCACGAGGTCTTGATCGCGATGAATGCAGCTTTTTATCCACTCGAAAGGGGTCCCGAAGACTGGAGCTATCTACTCAGGCTGTTTAGTCGGGAAGGGGAGGTTCGCACGTGCGTACGCAAACAGATGACGTGCGGCGCGGTTGTGGCTCTCTCCTTTGTCCGAATATGGCATCCTGAGATAGATTTGAACTCCGCAGCTCGGCGCCCGGATTATGCAATCGAGGACATCACACCTTTTTATGATGCTGTACGCCCTGCAGCCGAGAAGATTATCCGAATGACCTCTGAAGAGGTAGATAGGGTCTTAGCGACTGAGAATGCTCAGCGTTTTGACTGATCTGTCGGATGTGAATATCCTGTAAACTTTTATAGTTTGTAAAAATCGTTGTAAGGTGTGTAACCTTGTATTTGATGATATTTCTTTGAGATGCTAAGTTCTTAGGTGTAGCCCCGTGTGTGCGATGGGGTGTGTACCTGTGACTTTTAGCATGCAGTAAACAAGAAGCTTCGGGTAAATATGATGAGGAAATCATGTATTTTTATTGCAATGACTGAGAAGTCATGTATTCGAGCTACAAAATTGGCTAGTATAGCCTTATTGTTGTAGAAACAAGTAAGCCTAGGGTAGAACTTGCGGAGTTGTGCAATATTCCATGGATTGGAATAGATTCCTCCGGTCGCTGGATTCTTGAGCCTGTAGGCTCCTCCTGGGATAACTTCGTGTATAATGAAGGGTCCTTCCCAAGTGGTTCGAGTTTGTGTCCTTCCTTCTGCTTGAGCCGCACTACTAAGTCACCTACCACGAATGACCTGTGGCGTATGCGGCGGCTGTGATAGTTGCGTAGCGATTGTTGATAAACTGCGGATCTTGCGAGTGCGATGTCCCGCATTTCGTCGAGTGCATCCATATCATCTGCAAGTGCTTTGTTGGAGGTTTCTTCGCTGTAGGCCACAACCCGTGGGGCGCTGAATCGAACTTCCTCGGGAAGGACTGCTTCCGCCCCGTATACCATAAAAAATGGTGTGTATTTTGTAGACCTGTTTGGGGTTGTCCGGAGGCTCCAGAGTACGGAGGGTAGCTCCTCTGCCAATGCCCTGCTGCGGGGTGCAGACGGTCGAGTAGTCGTTTCTTGATCCCAGCCGAAACTAAGCCGTTGGATCTTTCGACTTGTCCGTTCGTTTGCGGGTGGGCGACCGAAGCAAACTTGAAATTGATGCCTTTTTCTTCGCAGAACTGCTGTGTTTCCTTTGCCGTAAAGTTTGTGCCGTTATCTGTAATGATGTCGTGTGGCACACCAAATCTGCATATGATGGAATCGAGGAACTCCACGGCGCATTGGGCGCTAGCCGAAGTTACTGGTCTTGCCTCTATCCATTTTGTGAATTTGTCGACTGCGACCAGCAGATGTGTATATCCACCGGGTGTGGATCTGCGTAATGGTCCAACCATGTCTAGCCCCCACTGTGCAAAGGGCCAGGCGATGGGTATCATGTGCAACTCTGTGGCGGTGCGTGCGGCTTTGGTGCGAATCGCTGGCAGGCGTCGCATCTATCGACCAGGTTTTTTGCATCGATGGCTGCTGTGAGCCAGTAGAATCCTGCTCGAAAGGCCTTTCCCAATATCGCTTTCCAGCTAGCATGATGTCCGCAATCACCCTGATGTATGTCCCATAGTAATTCCTTGCCGTCTTCGGGTGCGATGCAACGCTGAAGTATTCCCGATGCTTTGTTTGTATAATTCTCCGTTAACCACCCGAAAGGATTTGCTACGCCTGATTAGCTGTCGCGCCTCACGTGGATCGACCGGGAGCTGTTTGTTTAGCAGGTAGTCGAGATATTTCTGCGTCCAGACTGGTTCGACCAGAAAAACCTGCCGTGATATGTTATGAGTAAGCTCGATAAGCGCGATTTGCGGGCTGACCTCTGTGTCCATTGCTGCGGGTGTTTCTGCGGGTTTCTTCAGTTTGATCGATCTCTTAATCATTCGCTCGAAATATATCCCTGTCGGTATGGGTGTGTTCGTGGAACCCATGTTGGCCAGTCTGTCTGCTTCTTCGTTGCTAGATCTTGCAATGTGTTTTAGCTCGCACCCTTTAAAGCTTTCTTCGAGTAGGTTGTACATATCGCGGTATGCAACCATGTTTTCAGCAATGGCGTCACATTCTTTCATCGTTTGCTGCACTATGAGGTTGGAATCGCCGTAGATCATTAATCGGGTAGCTCCACAGGCGATTGCCATCTTCATTCCGTGCAATAATGCTTCATATTCTGCGTCATTGTTCGATGCCGGGTCATCGGGTGGAAAATCCAGTCGCAAGACGTACTGCAGTTTGTCTCCGCTAGGTGAGATGAGGACGATTCCTGCTCCTGCTCCTTCGTTTCTCTTGGATCCATCGAAGTACATTATCCAATTGCTCGTATACTCGGGTGGCGGGTGTGCTCTGTCCATTCGCTGATGAATTCCACGAGAACTTGGGATTTGACCGCGTTGCGTCCAGCATAGGTGATGTCCCAGGCGCCCAGCTCGATGCTCCACTTTGCTATTCTTCCGGATGCCATAGGGTTGTTCATGATTGTCCCGAGTGACGCATCATTAACCACTGTGATGGCGTGTTCCTGGAAATAATGTTTGAGCTTTCGAGCTGTGAGAACAACCCCGTATGCGAGCTTCTGATAGTGAGGTAGCGTTGTTTGCATGGCGAAAGTACTTCGCTGATGTAATATATTGGTCTTTGAACTCCGATGCTTTGTCGTCTTCAGGTCTTTCGACCACGATCGCTGTGCTGATGACCTGGTTTGTAGCGGCTAAGTATAGGAAAAGTGGCTCCCTTTCTTGCGGTGTCGCAAGGATGCGCCTGCTTTGCAAGGACCGCTTCAGATCTGCGAACGCTTTTTTAGCTTCGGGTGTCCATTCGAATTTGTCCGTCTTCTTCAGTAATTTGTAGAAGGGTAATGCCTGCTCTCCCAATCGTGCGATGAATCTGCTCAGGGCTGCTAGTCGTCCTGCGAGCTGCTGTACTCCGCGTAGATTGGTTGGTCCTTCATAGTCAATATGGCTTGTATTTTCTCCGGGTTGGCTTCGATGCCTCTGGCGGATACCAGGTACCCGAGAAGTTTGCCTGCGGGACACCGAAAACGCATTTGGTCGGATTGAGCTTGATCCGATATGCGTTAAGGGCGTCAAATGTTTCTTTAATGTCCTCGAGGAGTGTGTCCTCCACTCGAGTTTTGATGACAATGTCGTCGACATACACACTTGTACGTTTTTGCCAATGAGATTGGCGAGGCATCTTTGCATGCAGCGCTGATATGTTGCGCCTGCGTTCTTCAGCCCGAAGGGCATTGTCGGTGTAGCAGTATACACCGTGTGGTGTGATGAAAGCCGTCTTCTCCTCGTCTTCCTTTTTCATGCGGATTTGATTATATCTTGAATAGGCGTCTAGAAAGGAGAGACGCTGGCAACCTGCCGTAGAGTCCACGATCTGGTCGATTCGTGGTAGAGGAAAGTTGTCCTTGGGGCAGTGTTTATTTAGCGACGTGTAGTCGATGCACACCCGAAGGATATCCGTGTTTTTCTTGGGGACCAACACGGGTTTGCTAACCAGGTGGATATTTTGATCTCCCTGATGAAGTTTGCGGCTAGCAATCTTTTACTTCTTCTCCAAGCGCTTTCTGCTTAGGTTCTGAAAATCGTCGAGTCGTCCTATTTGATAGGTTTGGCGTCAGGAAAGACTTCGAGTGAGTGCTCGGCAAACTCCCTGGGTATTCCTGGCATATCTGAGGGCTGCCAGGCGAAGATCTCCCAGTACTCACGGAGGAGTTTGACGAGCGCGCCTTCCTATGCTGGCGAGAGGGTTGTGGAAACCATTGCCGTCTTCGCGGAGTCTGTCGGGTGCACTTGGTGCTTGCGAGTATCGCTGTTGGCGTTGAATTCCAGTTCGGGTGCGTTTTTCTTCGTGAGGGGCATAACGGAGTGGTCCGTTTGTTTTTGCTAACTCTTGAAGTTCTTCTTGCATCCCGAAAGATTTTGCGATCTCATTAAATTCTATGTCGCACTTGTCCGATTTCTGGAAGTCTCCGTCAATGGTGATCACACCGTATTCGCCAGGTAGCTTGAGCTTCAAGTATGCGTAATGTGGCACGGCCATGAATCTGGCGAACGCTGTTCGACCAAGAATGGCGTGGTACTGTGAGGGCCAGTCGACGACTTCGAAGTCCAGGAATTCCCTTCTGTAGTTGCGTGGGAGCCCAGTACAACTTCTAGGTTGAATTGTTCCGAGTGGACGGATTGCTTTGCCCGGAACTACCC
>JAPCYS010001759.1:0-34791 GCA_028641055.1 Alopecurus myosuroides
AGGCCCAAGTCACTTCTTTGAAGAAAGACTTGGAAAAGAGTCATGAAGGGAGTTCCACCCTTGACAAGATGTTGAGAGTGCGAAGACTTCCCAATGACAAGAGTGGACTTGGATTCAACTCCGATATCAATAACAAGTCCAAGGTTGACAAGAAGAAGGGCCAAGAACAAGTAAAAGATGCGGCCAAGATTTTTTGCTTCAAGTGCAAGATTGAAGGGCACCATGTTAGATCTTGACCTTTGAAGAAGAAGTCTCTAAGTGAGAAGCAACTAGGGAAGCGGCCTCTTGTTCAATCTCATGCTCAACCACGAGTTGAACAATGGCCACCTCCTAAGAAGACTCAAGCCAATGCTCCTCTTGTTGAGAAGCCTATTGAGAAGAAAGAAAAGAGTCGATGTTGCTACCTTTGTCGCAAGAAGGGACACTTTGCTTCTTCATGCACTAATGGTACACTATCCAACCCTATCCTTGTTGATGATGTTTATTCCATTCGGAAGGATAATGTGGGCAATGTGTTTGCCAAATATGTTGGTACTCCAAGTGGTGTCAAGAATAGAACCATTTGGGTTGCCAAACCTATTGTGACTAACCTCTTAGGACCCAACTTGGTTGGGGACCAACAAGCTCAAACTTGATCAATAGGTGGTGAAGGAGGGCATTGGAGACTTGGCTATTTCATGAAGAATTAAGGGATCTTCATCAATTATATTTCCTCAAGCCAAGTCACTTGGATTATATATATCTCTTACCCAATGTTCCTCCATGCGGTAACTTGTATTTAAAACATATATACATTGAAAGTTTCTTGCTCCCTTGCATATGTTAGTTTTGTTTCTATCATGTGTTTGTATATGTTGTTCTTACTACTTACCTATCTTGAGTAATCTAGTTATGTTTGTTGGTTTGCACTCCATGTACTTGTGTGCTTTGTGTTGAGCCTTCATTGCCATTCTTCCTTATTTTAGTTGGCTCTTTGGGAGATTAATGGACTATCCCATTTTGGGGGAGTAATATGCTTTGTACTTTACTATCCTAAAATGTGTGTACTTAAGGAATACCACTTAGTGTTGATATATCAATATTATCTAGTCTCTATGTGGTATGTTTTTCTCATGAGAAATTCAATTTCTGAATGTCCATTAACTTTCTCTAGTTGGAGTTATTTTTGTCTCTTGTTGTTATCAATGGATTATCACATTATGGGGGAGTAATAAGCTATGTGCATATTACAAACCTAGAAAATGTGAACATGTGAGGTATTTCCACCTAGAACTTGATATTCTAGTTATCTTGTTCCTAAGTGGCATGTTGCTCAAACAAGTTCCATATTTGCTTAAAATATTTTTGTCTCTCTTCTTTGGTATCTTTTTTGTAAGAGAGTTTCTTGTTGCCTTGCATTTTTCGGGTTTTATTTGAAGCCTTCAAGAATCTCTTTCTAAGCATTTTTTTTTATTTCCATCTTTTACCACATGCTTATGTTTTGTGAATATGATTGTGAACAAATCTACCACCGAGAAATATCTCCATACATCTCTTGTCTTTCACAAGTTATAAAAATTTGTGGTAAGTTTATTGATCATATTTACTTTGGCCTTTGTTCTAAAATTGCCTTGTTTATTGCCAAGGATTTGTTTATTTCAAACTCCTTTGTGTCTTCCTTGATCTACTCAATTTTTTTTAATGCTTTCTTGTGTTAGGAAAAGCAATGATCCCATACTTGTGCACTTATGTTCAAAGTCATACTTCTTTGGGTTTCACTATTCTTGGGGAAGCTATCCTAGTTTGAGTAGATCACCATTCTTTAAATTGGTATTGCATCTAATGGATTTTATTTAAACATGACTAGTGTTTGAATATTATATATGGAGAGTAATGATTCCATTGTGTGCATTTTGTATTCAAATGCAAGATCATAAATAATGCACTATTATTGGAAGAATCCTATATGCGTATGAACACTTGTTGTCTTTAAATTTGTATTTTATCCCAATGACTTGTCTCTTTGGAAGACGAACATTTTTCGTCTTGGTACTTTGTGTGCAATCATGAAAAGTGTAGAGGGTTTGTTTATTCTTTGATGTTTTTTTTGGTATCTTCTTTATTTGGTTTCCTCAATCATGTGTTGATTTGGGTCTTGATATAATTTGGACAATTCTCTTTCTTTTTCACTCTTGTGAGTGGCTTCTTGGTTTAATTGGTTCTTTGTCCAATTTGTATCTTGTTTTGGTTCTTGAAATTTTTGTGCATGCATATTTACTATGTATATCTTTTGGCATGCTTACTTTCGTTGATCCAATATATAGGATAAACTCCATCAAATCCTAAATGGCTAAGATGTGCATGAAATTCAAATTCATACTAATATGCACATATTTATGTGGAGTTTATCCTATGTATTGTAGTTGTTATAACTACTTTGGACCCAATGAGTTTGGGTACCATTTTGTACTTGAATTTTGTTTTTAGGTACAACTAGCATAGTGGCCCTCGCAAATGCGAGGGCGTCATCTATATTTTGGTTGAAAGTGTTAAAAAGTAAGAATTCAAAAGTCGTATATAGATACTTGTATCACATGAATACAAATAAGAAGGTTTTGTATCCACCCCATATTAAGATCCCTACGCAATCACTTTTCACGTAAATATATTTAATCTTCCATGTTTCACTAATCATCCTAGAAATTAACTTCTATCCACCCTGCTGCATTTAATAACATCTATGAAGATCTAAATAATGTGATCAGTTTATCTATAATTATGAATATGGTTTTGGCTGCAATACATCTATACATAATGTAAAGATCTATCGACTATCAGAGGCCAATATGTTTTATATAGCTTATATACTAACAAAAATTAAAGATCTATCAGACTTCTTCTACTAATTCAATTGGGTCCACTGGTTAATCAAATAATGGTTTGCTTTATATAAGAATACTACCCATAGTTTTTTTTTTTGCTATCTTACTACTTCTAGTCGTCGCTCATGTGTGAAAGGGCGACTCGTTCCTCTCTCGATCCTTTTCTGGACACTTAAAATATCATACTGGTTTACAATTTTGTGAGTCGATTGCCCATTTATACTATTTAGTTTTGTCGAGGCCATTTTTTTACTTATTTATAGTTTTCCATGACTCCACCCAACTGACAACCGCATCATTATTTGTGTGAATTCATGATTTTTTTTCCTACGGATCATGCCTTTAGTGCCAATATCAATGCTCCTCCCGTGTATTGAGAGTAGGTACACTCGTTAGCTTTTGCATTTGAAGAAGATACAATAGAAAGAAACAAAGTAGTACTCCCTCCGTTACTAAATATAAGATGTTTAAGATATTACTAATGTTGTCTGGATACATGCTAATATGAGTAAACATATATACTCCCTCCGATCCATATTAATGGTCGTAAATCGGATGTATCTAGCACTAAAATATGTCTAGATACATCCGATTTAGCGACCATTAATATGGATCGGAGGGAGTATTAAAAGTTGTCTACATATATATAGACATGTGTGAATGTGAAAAAGAGCTAAAACATCTTACATTTAGAAATGGAGGGAGTAGTATCTTTTGAAGTAATATGTTTGGATACGTGGTGTTGATAGGACGGAAAAAAGAAATAAAAATATTTCCTCAAATTCCCGTTTCCTTGTCCGACCGACCCATCAAGAGACTGCCGACTGATTCTACCCACGTGGATGCCACACAAACAGCTACATATGCACGGATCGGAAACTGCCCATGGAAACGCTTCGTACCTATGATGGACTGACCGATTCTAACAATCTGTGTGCACCTAAAAAAAACGGATTGCAAAAAATGAAAAGTGCATGCAAAAAAGAGCCAACCGTTTCCGATGAACCGCTAGCTAGCAGCCTTGCATCGATCGGAAACGGCCTTGGCCAACAGCGAACCCGGCCTATTTTACATGTCATCGATATAATAAAGAAACAAAAGCCAAAGTGGTTATTTTGCCTGATTGACGTGAGACGTGACAGTACCTTTTTGTCGGGGAACCGCTACTTAAGTTTGTCGTGTCAAATGTTACAACCAAATGTTACAACGCACCTTTCTTTTTGTTAATTTTAAAGTTAATCTAAACCGTAATAATTAGGACCCACCACTTAATCAGCGGAGGAGATATTTTGATACACGTGGAGCAACCTGGTGTCTCTATTAGACAACCTTATTTTGCTTTTAGTATATAATAGATGGTGATACATTGGTTGCTTGCTCCATTCATAAGGAAGGTGTTCTCACCATGGTATTATAGGAGTCAAGCTACGATGATTATCAAACTCGCATCCTCTTCATCACCAATGTCGTCTCGGTAACAAGTATCTATCTCATGCATACATTTCTAGCTTTCAACCTTGTGTAGTTTGCTTCTTACCATGATTTCCCTTTGTTGCATTTCATTTGGCTCTTGCAAATTTCTTATCAAAAACATCTTTATTGCAACTATGAGTAAGCCGGGATGATTACATACTAAGGGGATATTTATAATCATTTTCATGATTCACCAATCCCAAGTATATTAATCTAGCAACTTCTACTTGAAGTATCTCATATGCAATATTAATAAATTCTCAAAAACCATTTGAATCTTTTTGTGATATGTGTTACCTTTCTCGAAGCATTCCAACTATCACTTTTCCCTTGTGATATTTGTGATGCTTTGATGAGTTTTGTGTGTTCATATATATCCCCTTAAGATTAAACTAAGCTTAGTGCTTTGCTTTTAAGCAAAAATCTTATTGGTATATTTATGAACCTCTCTTGGATATCTTGTTCTTCACCTTTGTACCTATTTTGTGTGTGCACGTTTCTTTGTGGATATAAATCTTTGTTGGTGTCCACTTAGAAACTTATACACACGGCAATAGTTACATCTTTAATTGATATTCTTTTTCTTTAGTGACCATGTTTTATTGCTTTATATTCCTTGGTGGTTCCTAAAAGGCACAAGCTTTGCTTTTCTTGTGGTATTCCTTTTTGCATCTTAAAAATCTTGTGGACCTATGTGTTTTATCATTTGATGGTTTGTGTGTATGGGAAAGACATGATATGCACTATGTGCCTTATATATTGAAAGACTATGTTGATAATTATCATCCTATTAGTCTCCTAAAAATGTTTGTTCCTTTTCACAACCATCTATTTCAGTTGAGTAAGTCTTTAGTTGTCACTTCTTGATCTCAATTGCTCAACTTTATTTGTTTGCAATTTGCTTTGCTTCATTTCCAATCTATTCTCTTGCACTTGTTTGTGTTCAAAATTATCTAGAAGGGAGTGATGATTCCATGTTGTGCACACTATATAGTAATTCAAATCTAACATTGTGCATGTACCTTGGGGAGTTCCCTCTTGATTTTCTAGAACACTTGGTTGATCTTATCAAAATATTGATTTTGGTCAATCGGTTTTTCGGATCCTTTGGTTGGTTGCTTCTTTGTGAAAGTATCCTTCAATTTGACTTTTCTTATAAATCTTTGGATCCTCAGTATATTTTGATCTCCCTCCATCTATTCATAGTTGGAGATATGCACTTGATTTCACTCATATCATGAGGAATGCATACACTATGGGGGAGCTCTTACTATATTGGCCTTCTAATCTTTTTGCCCATTTCGGCAATGGATGCCAATGGGGGAGAAGTTTAGAGGGTTTAATGGAATTTGGTTTATGCTTTAGTTTCGTTCTTAAGAATTTGCCTTTCCATGATATTTCATCCTTGCTCTTAGTTTATCATGGTTGCTTAATTCATCATATAAACCCTCGTAAAAAGGGATTGTCATCAATTACCAAAATGGGGGAGATTGAAAGTGCATGGTGTCCCCATATGTGGTTTTGGTAATTAATTACAATCCTTATGGACTAATGTTTCCATTGAGTTATCCTTGTAGATCTTGTCCATAGGAAATAATGGAGTTCATGTGTTGAACTCTATTATTTCCTTGATGGCCATTGTTATATTCATGGATTTATATGAAGAATGGTCATGGTTTGAGTTGAGCTTATTGCTAGTGTGTCTTGAAGAAAAGGATTAGATGATCTTTCATTATCATCTTCAAGACATCATCATTTGAAGTGAGAAGCAAAGATACAAGGTTGATCAAGCTAGTGATCAACACACAAAGCTACAAGTTGTACCAAGTGGGATTGTGTATCTCATGGTATGGTAAGCAATTGTAAATATAGCTTTGTGAACTAACCCATGATATGTGTGTGTGGCATCTCTATGTGTGGTTATATATCTTTCCATGGTCATGAACCAAAAGGAAGATTTCATATAGCCCATGGTCTATGTCGTCGTCAAGCGGTGTTCGTCACCTAGCTTGACGTGGAAGCTCAAGTGAAGCATCTAGACAAGGGTGTCCTTTTGGAGATTGTGGCCTTGTGAAGATTTTCCGACAAGGGTCTCTCCCATAATGGTGTATGAGGGAGCTAGTCTCTCCCATAATGGTGTATTGGGGAGCAACTTGCAAGTCTTCATCAAGCGGAACTTGTGCTAGCAAGCGCAATCAAGAAAGAAGACCCAACTTGAGAGAGTCAAGATCGTCATCATCTAGATCAAGTGGAATTCTCAAGGAAAAGGTATTATCTTGATAGGTTTTCTATTTTACCGGTCTCGTGTCTTTGGGAGACCGGGTTATAGGATAGATAGTCGTACTATCAAGAGGGGCTCTCAAGTGAGTAACTTGATCGGATCGTTATGGAGAGCTCAAACCTTTGCATACTTTGCATATCATCTTTCTCGGTTAATATTTGGCTTTTGTCTCCTTTGGGTTTTAGTGCTTGTCGTGATCTTCATGACAATCCTTAGTTTCTCGAAAACGGATTTCGTAAGAAAAGCTTGTTGCGTTTTTCGTGGTGAAAATATTCCGTTCGTCTTTGAGAATGTTCTCACACTTTCCATGTGTGGTAACTTCTCCATACTTTGAGGTATCCATATTTGGATACTCCTTGTTGTTATCTTTCCAATGCAATTGGATTTACCTCGTTCGGAGTTCATTTGCAAAAGTTATGAAGTTTCTAGTTCAGCCTCTCTGTTTCAGAACTCAACCGGATTATTCTAACCGGATTATTCCGGGCAACCGGATATTCCGGTTAGGGTAGTTTTGGTCCATATTCGGGACAGAGATGAGCCGGATTATTTCGAACCGGATTATTCATCTCAGACCGAATATTCCGATTGTGGAGTTTTTGCTCGAAAACGGCTGGACCAGAGTCAAAACTGACAGAAGTGAACCGGATTATTTGGATTATTGGTACCGGATTATTCACTTTAGAACGGATATTTCTGTCGGACCGGATTATTTGGTCCAGTTTTGGACCGGAATATCCTGCTCACTCTGCACAAAAAACGGCTAGTTTTTGTGGGGACCTATTTAAGGGGGCTTTCGTCCCCATTGGTCCCCAAGCCTCCAAGCACGAAATATCCCCTCTCCCCCACCATTATTGACCTTGGAAACCTTGCCCCTCTCCCAGTCCCTCCTATGGTTCTTGCATATATTTGAGGGATAAGTTAGAGGAGATCTAGATCTACATTTCCACCAATCCATCTTCCTTCTTAGTGAGGGAAACTTAGTAGATCTTGATCTTGGAGTTGTTGGTGTTTCTCCTCCTTTGTTCTTCCTCTCTTATTCCCCCATAAGCATTTGTTGCTTTGTTGGAATTTGAGAGTGAAGGATTTGAGCACTTGTGTTCTTTCCATTTGCATCGGTTGCATCGGTTTGCTCTCTCCACGAGGATTCTTGGAAGTTGAAAGTTTGTGAGCTTGTTACTCTTGGGTCTTGGACCCTAGATGACTTGTGGTGTTCTTGGGAGCCTCCAATTGAGTTGTGGATGTGTGCCCCAAGATTGTGGTGACACCGAGAGCCTCCAATTAAGTTGTGGATGCGTGCCTCGGGTTTGAAGGTTGCCAATAGTGGAAGGTGAACTAGGCCTTTGTGGCGGGGTTCATCGGAGAATAGGGTGAGGCCTTTGTGGCGTTGAGTAGGCCTTTGTGGCGAGCTCACACCCCTCCAACGAGACGTACTCCCCTTTGTGGGAGGAACTCGGGAATACATCATCGTCTCCGTTTGCCTCGGTTATTTCTATACCCGAGCTTTTTTACTTATGCAATTTACATTGTGATAGCCTTCGAGCTTGAAGTTATATATCTTGCTATCACCTTTTTGCTCGTCTTGTTTAGCGTAAGTTGTTGGTGCACCTAGTTGACCTTAGATTATTTAGGTTGTATGATTGTTAATTTAAACATCTAGTTTATTTCCGCATTTAGCAAGCCTTAACCGGAAAAGTTTTAATCGCCTATTCACCCCCCCCCTCTAGGCGACGTCGTTGTCCGTTCATGAGGGGTTACCTAGCTATTATAGAAAACCTAACTAGATAGGTGTAATGTGATTCCTTTGTCTCGGCTCGCGATTCGTGTTAATATAGAAAGGCAAAACGACCGAAGAGAACTGCAAACCCTCATGTACACCTCCTATCATCAGGACAATCTGCCCAATCAACATCAGAAAATGCATTCACAAGAGTAAACGATGACCTTCCAATCTTTAATACAGTTGACACACTTCCATGAAGATATGTCAGTATCCTTTTTGTCCAATGCGGAGTAGTAGGAGAATGCAGAAATTGACAAATTTTGTTAACAGAGAAAGAAATATCTAGCTTTGTTAGAGTTAAGTACTATAAAGCTTCAACAATGCTCCTGTACCGAGTAGCATCTTCTGGACTAAACTCTTCCCCTTCATGTTTGGACAATTTTTCTGTAGTGGACATACAGATGTGTACTTGCGGGTTAACACCCTTTCATCCCTACCCGGCACAATATATCTGTAGTATATTTTTCTTGGGCGGTTGCTTCCTGGCAGCGTTGCAACAAGGTCGGCAGCGCTCCGGCGCAGTCCAGGGTGGAGACGAGGAGAAGGCGCTGCTGGTTGGCGGTGGTGGTGGCCTAGTGCAGGGCTTGGCCGACAGTGTCCTATACCGGCCCAGATCTGGGTCAGAGGGGGCTGGTTCGGTCTCAGACGGGTTGCCTCCGGTTGGACTAAAAAATAGCTCGTCGTGGGGGTGGCGGCTAAGGCACCACGTCTGCTGCAGCGTAATGGCGGTAGCTTCACGGGTCCGGTCTAGACCCGGCCGGGCAGAGTAGCCTGGTATGCTCCTGCTGATGCGTCTGTTCGGCTACTTTCAATGGCGGTGGAGGGCGGTGGAGAATGTTCCCTCCCATGTGGCTACGGTACTGCCGTCCCCTGTCTATGGTTGTCTTTTCTCGGTCCGACCGGCCTTGCAACGCTTTGCCATGGTGAGACGTCGAGATGACTTCAAGACCGTGAGAGCGCATTTTGGTGGCCGGAGATCTTGGTGGTGCCGACGGTTTGTCCGGGGCTATGTTTTTTTGCGATCGGGAGAAATCCATGTTGGCTCCTGCTGACACCAGCGCGGTGACGTCTTAGGGCGTTGCCATCCTTCCTAAAGGGTGTCGGGTTACCCTTCCCCACTCCCCGACGTGTACGGGAGAAGTCCTAAGACCAGCCCGGGTAACAGTGTCTTTGTCGTCGCAGTCCTTCTTGAAGGGGTTGCTTGGTGCACATCAATTCGAAGGCATAGGAGTGCGGTGGGAATTTATGGAGGGCGCAACGGTTGCGGGTCTTCCTCGCTTTCTTCGATCTGGTGCCGTTGGCATTAGATTTTTTTTCTTTTGGGCGTGTTTGTGCTGTTTGCTCCCGCAATGATATCTCAGTTGTATGGTGGTGTTGCTAGATTAATATAGCAGGACGCAAGCCTTTTTTGAGGACATATAATCAATAGTCTGGAATACGCACGAGAGACGAAGAACTTCGAGATTTCTTGCTCTCGAGCTGTGCTGCTCTCTCTATTTTAAAATTTTAAAAATCATATTTCAAGTTTTTTTTAGTAAAGGAATTCAGCGGTCCCATTTTCTAGGATCTTCTCAATTGAAAAAAAATATTTCATAGATCCATGGCTTGATTACCCATTCTTTCTATATTGGAAAGCTCTAGATAGTCATTATGTTCACTTGGAATCTCACAACATCATCCAAGTCAGCAAGAATCTGCTTGTCAACATCATCCACATCTCCAACAAGAGAACCAATCTCAGGGATCCCTTTGTAATGCTTCATGGATTTGGGAAACCCTTCGGCTATTTGCCCAGATAGTGAGAACTAGTTTGATCTCTTCTGCTAGCCATAGCCTTGTTTATATAGTTCACTTGCAAGTTGCAATCACCAGCAGCTTGTTTCGGAAATTGCTAGAAAAAGGGAACCCTTTTGGAAGGTCACCTCCGTGCACCGTCGTCATGACACTTGTCGCGTTTTTCTTTCTCGTGCACTACCCTCGCGACAAGTGTCGGCTTCTCCTTCCTCGCGCCCACCCAAAGGTGCTTGCATGCGTGACAAGTGGTAGCACGAGAGAGTTTTGGTGGGATTTTCTCCTCCCCACGTGACGATTGATACTTCTCCAACGTATCTATAATTTCTGATGCTCCACGATAATATTATTCCCATTGCTACATGTTTTCTTCCTTCTTTATAGCATTTTTACACATTTTCCGGGACTAACCTATTAACAAGATGCCAAGTGCCAGTTCCCTGTTTTCTGCTTTTTTATTTCAGAAAAGTTGTTCTGGAAATATTCTCGGAATTGGACTCCACAAAGCCCGAAGTGCCTGTTTCCCCTGAAGCATCTAGAAGACCGAAGAGGAGTAGAAGACGGACACCAGGGGGGCCACACCATGGGGTGGCGCCCCCCCTTGGCCGCGCCAGCTGGTGGTGTGGCCCCCCTAGGGCCCCACCGCCTCTGCCCTTTCGCCTATTTATTCCTCTCGGATGGAAAACCCTAGGCACCTGATCATATATCCCTGAAAATTTCCGCAGCCTCCGTCGTTGTCAACCCTAGATCAGGGGGGGTTCTGAAGCTGTCTCCTGGAACCCTTTCGGAGAGGAGATCATCACCGGAGGCCTCTTCATCACCATGCCTGCCTCCAGAGTGATGCGTGAGTAGTTCATCCTTGGACTATGGGTCCACAGCAGTAGCTATATGGTAGTCTTCTCCTCCCATGCCTCAATGCTTAGATCTCGTGAGCTGCCTAACATTATCGAGATTGTTATTATATAATTCTATGTGATGTGTTTGTTGGGATCCGATGAATATTGAATTTATGCCAAGTTGATTCTAGTCTTTATTGCATATGCTATTTGTGATCTTGCATGCTTTCGGTTGCTAGTGGTTTCTCTGGCCAAGTAGTTGCTAGTGACTCAAAGAGGGAGTATTTATGCTCGATAGTGGGTTCATGCCTCCTTTTCGCCTGTGCTCGAGTGACAGAAACGTGACGGAGGAGGATGTGTTGTTGCCACTAGGGAGAAAACAGCGGTGTGAGTGCCCGCGTGTACAATCATTGCTTACTTTACTCACATTGTTTAATGCAATTATATGTTGCTTGCAACTTAATACCTAAGGAGGTTCGGATGATAACCTGAGGGTGGATTATTAGTCAAAGATGCAGTTAGATTACGGTCTATGTATATTGTTGTAATGCCCGCACTAAATATCATCGTAGTCATCATGTCATGAATGTGCACTACGGTGCAACCTTTATTTGTCAATGCCCAGCTGTAATTTGTTCACCCAGCATGCTATCTTTTATGGAGAGACACCACTAGTGAACTTATGAACCTCGGTCCATTTTCTTACATTGTTAAACAAACCACTACAATTTCCTGCTTTCTTTACTTACTGCAAGCATACACTATTTTCCACACTATACGTCTAATCTTTTTTTTTCAGTAAGACCGATGAGATTGACAACCTCATTGTACCGTTGGGATAAAGTATTTTGGTTGTATTGTGTGCAGGTTCCGCATTGTTGCTGACACCGGTGAGGCGCCATCACCACCGTAAGTGGCATGAACCTTCCAAAGGTCCTCTTCCTCCTACTGGATTGATAAACTTGGTTCTTAACTGAGGGAAATTCTTATCGCTGCACTCATCACACCCTCTTCTTGGGGTTCCCAACACACAGGAATTTCTGTAGCCATTGTCAGCATTAAGGAATTTCTGGCACCGTTGCCGCGGAGTAATAAGTCGTCTGGCAAGGGGAGTCTCTCACTCTCAACCTCTTTATTTTGTTTATTATCTTGTTTTTATTTTTTGTCTTGTTTTTCTTCTCTTTATCAAAAACACAAAAAAATAGTTTACTTTATAGTTGTTATTTATTTGCTTGCTTTTATTTTTCTAAAATGAGTTCCTCTGAGAATACTAAGTTGTGTGACTTCACTAGCACAAGCAACAATGATTTTATTTGCACACCTATTGCTCCTACTGCTGCTTTCTATGAAATTAAACCTGCTTTATTAAATCTTTTTATGAAAGAGCAATTCTCTGGTGTTAGTACTGATGATGCTGCTGCTCACCTTAACAATTTTGTTGAACTATGTGAGATGCAAAAATATAAAGATGTGGATGGAGATATTATTAAACTGAAATTATTCCCTTTCTCTTTGAGAGGAAGAGCTAAAGAATGGTTGATATCTTTGTCTAGAAATAGTTTTGATTCATGGACTAAGTGTAAAGATGCTTTCATTGGAAAATATTATCCTCCTGCTAAGATTATATCCCTGAGAAGTGACATAATGAATTTTAAACATATTGATAATGAACATGTTGCTAAGGCTTGGGAAAGAATGAAAATTATGGTGAAGAATTGTCCCACTCGTGGACTGGCTACTTGGATGATTATACAAACTTTTTATGCAGGACTGAATATCTCCTCAAGGAACCTATTGGGTTCAGGTGCTGGAGGTACCTTTATGTACATCACTTTGGGAAATGCAACAAAGCTTCTTGATGATATGATGATAAATTATTCAGAGTGGCACACTAAGAGAGCTCCACAAGGTAAGAAGGTAAATTTTGTTGAGAAAACCTCCTCTTTGAGTGAAAGGCTTGATGCTATTATGTTTATGCTTGTTAATGGTAAAGCTCAAGTTGATCCAAATAATGTTCCTTTAGCCTCTTTGGTTGCTCAAGAAGAGCATGTTGATGTGAACTTTATTAGAAATAATAATATTAGCAACAATGCTTATAGAAATAATTTTGGTGGAAACAATTATAAGCCCTATCCTACTAATAATGGTTATGGTAATTCTTATGGAAATTCCTACGATAACATTAAAATCTCTACCTCTGATCTTGAAAACATGCTTAGAGAATTTATTAGCACACAACCTGCTTTTAATAAATTTGTTGAAGAAAAGCTTGGTAAAATAGATGTTCTTGCCTCTAAAGTGCCTAGCTATTGATGTTGATTTTCTAAAACTGAAGGTTTTGCCACATGATGTTAAAGAAACTAAAACTTTGAATTCCATCCAAGTTCGAATTTATAATAATGTTAGGTTGATGGTTGAATTACGTGCTATGTGGGAAAGAGAAGATGAATTGGCTAGAAAGAATAATATTGCTAGAGTTTGCACTATCACAACCACTAGTAAAACTGAAGCTCCAAGTGCTAGCAAACCTCCTACTATCAATGGTAATGTAGTTGGTGTTAATAAATACTCCACACCTTCGGTGAAACGTGCTAAATTTCCTCAAATTGCTGAAACTGCTTCTAATAAAAGTGTTGAAATTTTTAGAGGCGTAGGGGATAATGGCCCCATTACTTTTGATGATAATAACATTGATTTTGATGATTGCAATATCTCTGGAGTTATTATGTTCCTACAAAATCTTGCTAGAAGTCCCAATGCTAGTGCCATGAATATGGTCTTTACTAAACATATTACTAATGCTCTTATAAAAGTTAGGGAAGAAAAGCTAAAACTTGAAATATCTATCCCTAGGAAATTAGATGATGGTTGGGAGCCTATCATTAAGATAAAAGTAAACGATTTTGATTGCAATACTTTGTGTGATCTTGGTGCTAGTATCTCTGTTATGCCTCAAAAGCTTTATGATATGCTTGATCTACCACTATTAGAACATTGTTATTTGGATGTTCATCTTGCTCATAATGCTAAGAAGAAACCTCTTGGTAGAATTGATGATGTTCTTATTATGGTTAACAATAACCTTGTCCATGTTGATTTTTTTTATGAAGATTGAATGCAATGCTTCTTTTCCTATTGTTTCGGGAAGACCTTTTCTTAGAACTGTTGGTGTTGTTATTGATATGAAAGAAAGGAGTATTAAATATCAATTCCCCCTCAAGAAAGGTATGGAACACTTCCCTAGAAAGAGGATGAAGCTATCTTTTGACTCTATTATTAGAACAAGTTATGATGTTGATGCTTCTTCACTTGAAAATACTTGAGTTGCTTCCTATGCCTAGCTGAAAGGCGTTAACAAAAAGCGCTACCGGGAGACAAACCGTTTTATTTCTCTGTTTTCAACCCGTTTTTCTTCGTTTTCTTTTGTTTTATTTGCACCTGGGTATTGTATATTTCCTTAGCAACCCCTCTGTATATTTTGTTTTGTGTTTTTGTTGAGCCAAGTAAAGCCTCTAGTAGAAAGTTGAGACTATATTTCGGATTTATGCGCAAGAAACAGATTTTCTGTTGTCCACTGTTTAATTCGTATAAAATCACAGAAAATTCAAATGACCTGAGTTTTTTTGTGCGTAATCCTGGGCTGTATACGTAACTTTTCTTAGTTGACCACTTGTTGATTTGAGCAACAGAATCTTTTCGGAAAAAAACCATCTTTACGTGCTGTCCTGTTTTGACAGATTTCTGGCAATAATTACATTTGCATCTTAATCTCTTTCTTTTGGTGTTATTTTGAGAAAAAGAGTTTTAAAAGAAGTTGTGACGGTAGCTAATGTGTTTTTGAGTGTTAGGTTTATGTTGAAACTTAACCATGTGAATTTATTATTTCGATTGCACTAACGTTGCTAATGAAGATTGTGAGAAGTTTGGTGTGAAGGAAGTTTTCAAGGGTCAAGAGAAGAGAATGATATGACGTGATCAAGAAGAGTGAAAATCTTAAGTTTGGGGATGCACAGTAGTACATCTCAGCAAATTCCAAGAAGACTCAAGCGTCTAAGCTCGGGGATGCCCAAGGCATCCCCTTCTTCATCGACAAATTATCATGTCACTTCTAGTGAAACTATATTTTTATTCGGTCACATCTTATGTGCTTTACTTGGAGCGTCTTTTATTTTTTCTTTCGGTTTGTTTTTATTTTCGCACTAAGCTTGGTTGGAACCCAACATTCTTTTATTGGAGAGTGACACGCTCCGCTTTTTCATGGGAATACTTTGTATTCTTAATCTTTGTCTGACTGATGCATTTATTTAGCTCATGTTTTGCATGCATCTCTTATCAGAGATATTAGTTTTATTAGTGTTATGTGAGTACTCTTATGTTTGTTTGCTGTATCATAAAGAGTATTTTTGTTAAAACATATCTTGTATGGTGCTTGTTGGGAAAATAAACTGATTCTTGAAGTAGAATTTATAACAGTGCAAGTAAAAGCTTGTATATACTGTGACTAGAACTTTTTCATGTCATGCAAAATGTTATTTTAGTTTTAAAGCCTTGTGATTATTGGGTAGCATGAATAGTCTCAAATAGTTGAGAGTGTTTAATATGCCATTAAAAGATTCATGAATTGTTCTTGTCATAGTAAAACATAAATTTATGGTATTCTCTTTCGAATGTTTTATTTGGTTGACTTGGCGCATGCTCACACCATGTTTATGACTATGAACCAGTCACGAATAGCCTCCATGACCACTTAGTTTTTGAACTTGTGATACCGCTTATGCTTTAATTAATGATGTTTATGTCGCTATGCATGATTATGGCTCATATGCTCTCTTGATTTGTCGCTCCCATCTTTTGCTAGCCTCCACCTGTACTGAGTGTTAGCTCTAATCATGCATCCAACTTCCTTAAACCAAAAAAATTCCCATTGTGTACACCATACCTACCTACATGTGGTATTTAACTACCACTCCAAAGTAAATTGCTCATGTGTTACCTTTAAAACTTTCAAAACTACTCCTGCTTTATGTTCTGGTTTTTGCTCATGAGAACGTCAATGGAGAATCTTTATCTCAATTGTTGATTGGATTTCACACACTGGACTAGTGGCTTCATCCACTTATCCAAATGAAAGAAGAGTTGGCAGCGGGGTGCCCAGCCCCAAATTAATGCAAACAAATTCTCTTCACTATTTTTGCCCCTGATTTATCACTCAACGTATAATTGTGTAAACAAAAGAGAAAGAGGGATGACCTTCTACCCAGATGCGTCCTTCACATGGGAGCCACTCTTGTGAATCCAGTTGGCTTGTGACGTACTGCATTTTCTGTTTACCATTCGTTGACATTAGCATACATCTCCCAAAATATAGACACTCCTCCACGGTATATGATTGTTGGCAGGCACCCGACGATTTGGTTAGCCATGTTTTGGGAAAGATGGATGGGAGGAGTGTCAAAATTTTAATACCTCTGTTTAATAAAATAAAACGCTCTAGCACATGAGTTGATTCCTGCTTCCCTCTGCGAGGGGCCTTTGTTTTACTTTCATGTTGAGTCTCCAACTTCTAACTTTATGCACAGTTGAGAGAGTATTTTTTCATTCTGAGTTCTATGTGCATTTGTCCCATAAACATCAATAATTGATTCATGATGTGATATTGTTTGTTCTTAAATTATTTTCTCTAGTCTTCCTCATGAACTTTGAAGATTTTCTGGCATTTATGTTTTATCCCACTCTTAAGTACTAGCGAATACCACTTTGTCATGCTTTCTCTATTCTTGAAACAAACGTTTATCTTTCTTTGCATTATTATTCATGATCCTCTATTTGAGATAGTTCTCATGATGAAAAGTGATTGCTATGCTTTATTATTAAATTTCTATTTATCATGTTTGTGTTAAAAGTTGTATGATCTTAGCTTACATACGCTTTTACATTTTTATGATCAAGTTTATGTTAGTAGCATGTCACCTTAGAAATTATTGTGTTTTATCGTTTACCTACTCGAAGACGAGTAGGAACTAAGCTTGGGGATGCTTGATACGTCTCCAATGTATGTATAAATTTTGATGCTCCATGATAATATTATGCCAATTGCTACATATTTTCTCCCTTCTTTAAAGTATTTTTACACGTTTTTAGGGACTAACCTATTAAGAAGATGCCAAGGAATTTATGTATCCATTGTCATCATCAACGATGTGCATACATTTATTTTGAGATTCGTTTTTTAGAAATGAAATATCTCGAGGATCGTATTTCGGAATTAGGAACCGTTTTCATATTTGAGATCCTCGCGTCGAGATCTTTAAAATTAGATCCCATATTGATAAGTTTCGAGAAACTTTTTTTCCCGTACTTTATATTCCCTGCGATATACACTTTGTACTTTCAGTAGCAGTTTATACATCCAGTAGCAATGTGGGTGTACATCCAGCAGTAGCCGCGTGGGTGTACACCATTTACATCCAGTAGCAGAGGGGTTGTACACCGTGTACTTTCACTACCAACGTGGGTATACATCCAGAAGCAGCGCGTGGATATATATACAGTACTAGCATTGGTGTACATCCAGTAGGTGTACTTTCAGTAGCAACGTGGATATACTTTTCAGAACAGCGTGTGCTTTCAGTAGAAAATTTTGTATACTTTCACATACAACATGTGTGTACTTTTTAGGTGAAGCGTCGTAGCCGTTTTGTTCGAGGCGAAGCCGAGCAGTAGCACGAGGCAACGCCAAGTCATAGTACGCACTATGACCAATATGCACAACGAACTACGTAACCCCTTCAAGATCTTTATAAATGGTTATCGAGCCGAAACCGAGTAGTAAAAAAATACCGAGAAGAAGCTGAGCCGTAGCATTCTATATTTTTATATCGCGCGTACGTGTGCTTCGTTCCTCAGAAAGTACAAACGAAAATGCACGCATGACGAGGAGCTCCGTGCGCACGCGGGCTTGTATCTAAGTAGCATGTACACCTGTGGGTTTATATTCTATATTTTGTACTCCCTATTTTTTTCTCTTTGGACTGGGAGTAGTTTGTGCGTGTCAGTTTCCACGACAATGTTCACGCGCCCAACGCACGGGCTTCGCTAGACCTCCCGGGGGCTTCGTGCGACCGACTCATGGGAGACGCGTACCACCCAAGAGCAACGTCCAGGCCACATGGCGCGCTCGCGGCCTCTTCTTCCCCTTCCAGAAGGGAACCCTTCTGCTTTTTTTTTTTGAAGAACACACTCTACTCCTTTATTAGATAGCAATAGTACAAGGGATACACACGCCATTAGACGGATCAATTAACAATAAATAGCGGCCCGCTGGCGAGGTAAGCACCAATCGTGCCAAGCAGTGTGGTTCACCATTGGACTCCCGCTTCTCATGCACAAAGGAGGACTCCACAAAGCTCCTCGGTGTAGTCTTGATCTCCTTCAGAATATGACATTACCTGCCCATATTTGTTTCCTTCACCGTCGTCAGATAAAGTCGCTAGCGACTTTGATTTGATTAAGGAAAAGATCTGCTGCAAGGCACAACCCTTCTCTCACAGACAACGTCTCAAGCGTTTCATAGGTCAGATATACCCTCAAAACCCAGAGTCGGCGCGTCTATGAAAACGTCATCGGCTGTCCTCTAACAGGGAAGCTTCTGCTAGTCGTACCCTCTTGTTTCGGGTGCGATTAAAGAAAGGACTCCCTCTCGGAAGCAACCGGAAAGTCAAAACGAGCGAACACGAGCGCGACACGTGGCGGGCTCGTACGAGAGGGAACAGACGAAGGAAGTACACGCATTTCTTTTTAGATTCGTTTTTTCAAAATGAAATATCTCGCGAACCGTTTTCATATTTGTCCTACTCGCGTCGAGATCTACAAAACTAGATCCCATGTTGATAGGTTTCGAGAAACTTTTTTTTTCGGACTTTGTACACGCTATTGTTTATACTTTATACTTTCAGTAGCACGCGCGTGTGTACACCATGTATATCTAGTAGAACGATGCTCGGCTTCAACTCGATAACCATTTATAAAGATCTTGAAGGGGGTATATAGGTCGTTGTGTGTATTGGTTGAAGCGTTCATTGGTCGTAGTGCGTGCTACGGCTCGGCGTTGCCTCGTACTACCGCTCGGCTCCGCCTCGAACAAAACGCCTACGGCGTTTCATCTAAAAAGTATAAAAAAATTAGCAACTAAAAGTATACAAACGTTGTTTCTAGAAGTATACAGGTTGTATATGAAAGTATAAAAAAATTGCTACTGAAAATATACAAACGTTATTCTAAAAGTATACATGTTATATGTGAAAGTATAAAAAAATTCTACATAAAGTATACATAAAATGTTCTGAAAAGTATACGCACGGTGTAGTTGGGTGCACATCCGGCTGGGTGTACCCATCCGCCTGGGCGTACGGCGGCCCTTCACTGGGTGTACACCCGAGTGGGTGTACAAAGCGTGTGGGTGTACAACCTCCTGGATGTATAACCGCATGGGTGTATATCCGCCTGCAACTGGATGTACAGGCGTCTGAGCGTACACCCGTGGTGCACGTGTGTGTACGTCAGCACATGCACTTGGGACGTATTTCGTCCACTGCACCTAAACGTATATCTGTGTGTAACTGAGCGTACATCCGTGTTGATTCTAGGTGTACAAAAAAAAAATTCTCGAAACCTATCAACATAGGATCTAGTTTTGAACATCTCGACGCGGGGATCTCAAATATGAAAGCCGTTCGTAATTTCCAAAAAGGGTTCGCGAGATATTTCATTTTTAAAAAATGGATCTCGAAATAAATGTGTGCCAATCCATCCTCGTGGGAAAGAAAAACCCACCAAAACTCTCTGGTGGCGACACTTGTCATGCATGCGGACACCCTGTAGGGTTAGGAGGAACGAGAGCGCGACACTTGTCGCGCGCGCAGCCCTCGCGCGATGACCTTCCGAGAGACCAAACTTTTTTTGGTAGTGATCGGGGCTTGTTTCCCTTGTCACGGCTTCTCCTGTTGGGCCTCAGCCCATGATCACCTGGGCCGTGGCAGACACACCTCGCCTGATCTTTCAGGGGGGGGGGGGTTTCCCTATAGGCCGCTTAGTGCGAGTCCTATAAGGACTAGCTCACGTGACTCGCCCGCTCGCTTCCTTTGCACGCTATATGGGCCGGGCCCAATTAGCGCGAGGGAGTACAGCACAGCCAGCGAATCTTTTTGGTGCAGAATTTTTTTTTTGGTCAAACTGAAAAGGGATAAAATTTAAAATGTTCATATTTATATTTTTGTTCAAATTCGAAATTTGTTCAAATTGAAAATTTGTTCAAATATGAAATCTGTTCAAATTCGAAATTTGTTCACATTCAAATTTTTGTTTGAACATATTTCAAAACGAAAATATTTCCGAATAGAAAGGAAAAGAAAACAGAAAAGAAATAAATAAAACAGAAATAATAAAACAGAAATGGCAAAAGAAAAAAATGGAAAACGCGAAACTATAAAAAGTTAAAAAAGCAAACTATGCACAAGCCGTAGCGTGGCTCAGTGGCTTCGCCCCGTCGACGGAAGCAGAGGGCGCAGGTTCGAACCCCTCCCCGCTCTAGTAATAATGGAACGCCAGGAACACACGATCTTAGTTATTAGCAGGAGGTGCACGAGGATAATTTGCTCCACCGACACTACAAGAAATATGTTGATACGTGACCCTCAATTTTTGTCACTAGAAGGTCACGTAGGTTGATTCATGACCCCTTTTTGACCAAAAATGAAAAGTCACATACCGAGCGTCTTATTTCATCGTCAATGACTAATT
The DNA here is from genome assembly GCA_028641055.1 of Alopecurus myosuroides. Taxonomy (NCBI): domain Eukaryota; kingdom Viridiplantae; phylum Streptophyta; class Magnoliopsida; order Poales; family Poaceae; genus Alopecurus; species Alopecurus myosuroides. The sequence goes on from JAPCYS010001759.1 coordinate 20,821, forward strand.
GGATGGAATTGTCATTGACTCTATGACCCAATCAGAGGGGTCATAACCCTATGACCAACTGATTTGGTCATGTGATATCCTGCCATAGCCACGTCACATCCTACGTGGCCAATCCTACGTGGCAAATATTATGACCAAATGACTAGGTCATTGAAGAGATTCAGCCCAGTCCATACTGCTCCACCAAATGGGCCAGCCCAATGTTTTAGCCCAATAATTTTTTTTTCCCTTTAATTTGTTGTCAGGTTAAAAGGCTCATGTGAAATTTCGTCTGGGCCTAGGCCTTTTCCATCCATTTCGAATCTGGGCCTTGGCCTATTTATGGTCCAATGTATTTCCTGGCTGTTGACTACTTTTGGTCCATTAAAATTGAATTTTTTTTTTATAATTGAATACAGCCCACTAGTAGTTGGGCTGATGCCATGGGCTTTTTACTGTTAAGCCCAATTGCATATAGATAGGTCAAATTCAAATCCATACATACAAATTTGAATTCCAGTAAATTTGAACTACAACTCATTCCAGAATGCAAATCCTCACATAACTCATATTCAAGGCACATCATTCTCACAGAATTCATACATTCTCACAGAATTCATACATTCAAGGTTCATTCAAATCATTGAAGGAAAAACTGATACCACCAGGTACCAACGAAAAAAAGTAAAACAGAAAACAGAATAGAAACTCCACTTCTACTTCCACTTCTACTTCCAAAAAACTCCACTTCTATCTTCTATCTTGAACTCCACTTCTACTTCCAAAAAACTGCACTTCTATCACTTCCTGTTATCTGACCTGAAAAAAGGAACAGAATAGAAACTTCAGAAAACATAGAGCTTCAGAACAGAAAGTGCATTGAGCAATACAGAAAAGAACTGAAACTGGAATCATTTCAGCTATAGCTTCACAACCAAACATAGAGCTTCACAGTTTAAAATCAGAACATGCATGATGCTCACAGGAGAAATAACCCAGCAAACACACAGGGGAACTTACCATCAGAGAGCCTTGCTTCCAAACAACGCCATCAGGTGAGCTAGTTGCGCATGAGTTTCGTCCGTCTTTTGTTGTAGCAGAAGATGCTCCTTGTCACGTACAGCTTGTGCAACTTCTGCTTCTTCGCTCCTCTTCTTCATTTCAGCTAGCTCTGCCCGCATTGCTTCATTTTGGATTTGCTCCCTCTCCAGCTTCTCCTCTAGCTCAATGACATGCGCAGCCACAGCAGGATCTGATTTACTGAACTTCCTGGATGAGCTTGATTGAAGACCAACATTCTTGAGGAATGTGCTTGAAGGGCATTTCTTGGTAAGCACATCAGCAACAACAGCGACATCAGACTTTTGTTGGCCTTTTTGTGCTGAATCATCCAACATATTCTCCATGTCCTTCTGCAATTACAGATGCACAACATACATACACATATTAAAATTCTGTTATAGCAAATTGGAGCTACCTTAGCAGGCAACACATCTGAAAATATCATATAACAGTCAACACATCTGAAAATATCATATAACAGGCAACATATATACTACCATGTAACAAGCTAGAGAGAATTGCTGGGCACCAACCAAGATCACAAGCAGGTCATGTAGAAGCATAGTGCAGAACTGTATTAACTACTATACTTGCTAAAAAATCCATCTAAACCTATCTGTTTTGAACACATGTAATAGATCATCTAACATCAAGTATGCCTTGAACAATTCCTGGGAGAGACAAGTAACTTACTATAGCTGCCTGCACTTCCTGGGAAAAACCCTCTTTCTTGCTGTTATGTGTAGCCTTAAACAGGTCTACCGCAGTCAAGGTTTCGCCCTTGCGATCCTCCTTCTGAAACATTTTCCATCAAGACAGCAGGCAGACTATAAGCTTTCAAGGCAAAATATTCTTAGGCCAATTGAAAAACATGAGTTTTCTTACAGTTTGATATATGTGGGCAGCGTAGCATCGAGAACCTGTCCTTTGCTGAAACTTGACTTTACTTCTGTTTTTCTTGGCACTTTCACAGGTTTGCTACAATAGAATAAATGAGCAAAGTACAATCAAGAACAGCAGCAGATACATCACAGCAAGCATTAACAAAACTCATAGCGCGTGAACATACATACCTTGTGTTTCGGGGTAGACCACAGTTCTACCAGCTTTTGCCATTCATTGTCTGACAAGCCTTCCACCGGGGACTTGGCGCTAACTTCATTAGCTGCCACGTCGTTGAAGAAATCCTTCTTGATCAAGTGGCGTCTATTCTTTGATACTTTCTTCAAGATGTCTTTGCAAGTCTTCTCAAGAGTCTCTTCAGTAGCGTCAATGTGAAAATTGGCCTACCAAAATAGGAAACAAGGCAATGGGACAGTCAGATAATCATATTGCCAGGGGTATCCATAGCAAGAACATGAGATTCAGGTTCAAAGCAGTTAGCTTACAGAAACTTTCCCAATGAAGTTCTTGACAATGTTGGGGTCTTTCTTGTACTCCTTAAAGTGAGGCAGCACCGGCAGAACAGATCTTGCAATATAGCCACACTCTGATGCAAGCAATGCAGCCTGCATCGGCTTCTCTGGACGGTTCATCCCTTGAGAAATTTGGATGGTGACCTTCTCACCCAATCCCTTGGTTAACCGCTCTAGCCCTGTTCCCCTTCTCTTGTGTTTAACCAAAGCAGTTTCATCTGAAAATGTAAATATAGCAGAATGTCATATACATGCATGCCATCGGTTAACAGAATACACTAATAAGGTGGCATGTTCTACAGATGGATACATCAAACCAAATGTAGGAATGGCATAGGAGTGACTTGCCTCCATCAGAAGTATGTTGATTCTGTTCAGTGACTTGCATAGTCTTTTCTCCATCCATGTTCCCGGAGCTTCCTTCATCCACATGCAGCGGGCCTTGTACATTGTCGCATAGCAAGCTTCCACCATCATTGTGCATTGTCATTTCTCCATCCATGTTCCCTGTGTTTCCTTCATCCACATCTTCATCCACATGCAGGTGTGGTGTGGTTTCTTCCATGCTGGTTGGAGCCAACACCTTCTTCTGCCTTTTGAAGAGACAGTTGTCATCTTGATCTGGTCGGATATCAGCTAGCATTCTTTTAGTTCCTTCTAGATCTGGAGCCACCACCCTTCCAGGAGCCATTGCAGAAGATTGAGTTGAATCAAGTGTGCGTATCCGTGTGCTTGTCCTTCTGCTGCTTATCTTCTTAACAGCACACTTCTTCCTTCTAGAAACCTTGGGTCCCTCGTAGAAACAACAAAGACAATGGCATTAGATAATGAGTAAGAAAAGTCTTTGCACAGATTAAACAAAGAGCACACAAATTAAGCCCCCCCCCCTTCCCACCACCACACCCACCTTAACTTGCTTCTTCACTACGGTATCATCACTTTCATCTTGACCAATCACTCCATCGTCCTCAGGACTGTACTCTGAGCTTGAGTCTTGAGTTATGGCAGATGTTGAATCATTGGTTGTAATTGCACTAGCTTCAGTACCAGCATTGTTTGAATTCCTAATCATGGATACTAGTGCACCGATGCCAAGGGACTGGAATATACGATTGTTCCTCAACATTTGCTGAACCCTAATCTTCTCGTATTCCGTGGCAGGTGCTTCTTTTTGAAAGATAAAATTAAGCAACCATGAGTTTGATTTGGTTGAATTGCATTGAGAAGCAAGACAACGAAAACAAGTAAGTTGAATCTTTGAAACATGGTATTGAGTACAATTAATTCATTAGGAACTAATAAACAACCCCATTCTAGGCAATTTATCTATCCTATCATGTTTTATTTATCCTTATTCCTGGTACCTTAACAAGCACAAGAAAAAATATGACCATAGCTAGAACAGGACATAATAGCATGCAATACAATGAAAAAATATAACCATATATTACAAGAACAGCATGTAATAAGCTAGAGATACATGGAAGCAAACATAGACAAGGTAGCAGGAAAAGCATAAGGAACAAGGTTACTTACCGGCAAGCAGGTTCTTCTTTGACATCTTTGCCATTGATGATCTCAACCTGGGGTTTTGATCTGGTTAGTAAAAAATTATAATGAAAAGAATTTGTTCACACGAAAATTTGATGTAACAGGAAATTAACTTCCTTCTTAGGAAATATAGCATTCTTTCTTAGCAAATATGATTTCATATCAGAGTTATTGTAAAACTAAACAACAGTAGCATCAATGAGCCCTAAACTAAACAACAGTAGCATCAATGAGCCCTAAAATAAACAACAGTAGCATCAATGAGCCCTAAACTAAACAACAGTAGCATCAATAAGCCCTAAACTAAACAACAGTAGCATCAATAAGATGGATCAAATCATGCAGGTGGGGATCAAATCATGCTATGGAGAAGAACCCTAAACCTAGAACAAGGAGCTAGCTAAGGGAGATGGACGGGACAACTCACCGTCGACGAGGTTTAGATCGATGGTGTGGCGGTCGTCGTCGTCGTTCCTGTCGCGGCTCCTGTCCCGCCTCCTGCCGCCGTCGTCGGGATAGTGGTGATGTGCGGTGGTGCGGTGCGGTGGGGAGAGGGTAGAGGGGATAGTGGTGCAGTGCGGTGGCGCGGTGAGGTGGGGAGAGGTGGGGTGAGGTGTGCCTCCTCCGTCGCCGTCGGGGAGAGGTAGGGTGTGCGGCGGTGTGGTGCAGTGCGGTGCGGTGGGGAGAGGGGGATGGGGAGAGGTGGTGCGGTGGCGCGGTGAGGTGCGATGGGGAGAGGTGGTGCGGTGGTGCGGTGGTGCCTCCTCCGTCGCCGTAGGGAGAGAGGTGTGCGGTGGTGCGGTGGTGCGCCGTAGGGAGAGAGCGGATTGGATCTGAGGGGAATGAATTGGTCGGTGGAGAGAGGGGAATGAATTGGTCGGGGCGGGAATTAATTGGTCGGGGGCGGGGATCCCCAAATATTTTGGTCTGATGAGGCGGGACAGGAGGCGGGACAGCGGGAATAAATCAAAAAAAATATTTGGAACCTAATTTTTGAGTTTTCTTTCTATTTTTGGCCTCACATGTGAAACTTTGGAATAATAATTGGGTATTGATTAATTCAAACCAACTATTTCGGTTGCTATGTCACATAACATGAATAACTTTTCCATTTGTTTTGGATTTTTACGAATTTCTATCACTTGTTTCTAGACCGGTTCGAAATCGCCGCGGTCACCGTCCGTGTCTCGGGGTTGAATCATGCTTCTTACACTCTGTTTACACAAAGAACCTAAAATGTGTTATATTTGATGTACAAATAACCAAATTGTTTGCACAAAGATGACGACGGAACCTAAAACGTACGAAGATTCATGGCTTTCGGTTGAAATGACGGATGTTTTGGCCACATCCATGGCATAGTTTGTTTAAATGTGCCCATATTCCACACAAAGGTGCATATTGGAACAACTAACAATGTTCATGAAGAAAGTTTTATTTTTCGTTGAATAAAAATACCATTTTCCCTTCCCGGAGTGTCAAAACCGGCTTGTTTTGTGAAGCACATACACAAAATATGTTGCAAAAATGTACAAAGTAAAATTCTAAATATATTATGTCATGTTTGATCTACAAATAACAAACTTACTACCTCTGAATAGCTCAAAATACACCTCATTTGAAAAAGACAAATTTCTGCCGATTCAGCTGAAACCGGGCCAAATTTGAACTACAGGTGCCTCGTAGTTTTCTCTTTATTTTTTGAAAAAATCATTTCTAGGTAGCCAAGTACCTATTTCAACATAGAAACACCAAGAGTTCATCAAGATTCAACCCCTAGGTACGAACGGTCATGTCCCCCGTTTTGACCGTTCACCGAAACCGGCTTTGAAAATTCCAGAAAATTCAAAAAAAATCGAAACGATGCAAGATCTTCGCGTGGTGTTTTTATATATGCCCTAGTATCCACCAAAAATAATAAACTTGGAATACGACAATTTGGTGGAAAATGTGTTCACAGAAATGAGCTATCTCGTACGAAGATTCATGGCTTTCGGTTGAAATGACGGATGTTTTGGCCACATCCATGGCATAGTTTGTTTAAATGTGCCCATATTCCACACAAAGGTGCATATTGGAACAACTAACAATGTTCATGAAGAAAGTTTATTTTTCGTTGAATAAAAATACCATTTTCCCTTCCCGGAGTGTCAAAACCGGCTTGTTTTGTGAAGCACATACACAAAATATGTTGCAAAAATGTACAAAGTAAAATTCTAAATATATTATGTCATGTTTGATCTACAAATAACAAACTTACTACCTCTGAATAGCTCAAAATACACCTCATTTGAAAAAGACAAATTTCTGCCGATTCAGTTGAAACCGGGCCAAATTTGAACTACAGGTGCCTCGTAGTTTTCTCTTTATTTTTTGAAAAAATCATTTCTAGGTAGCCAAGTACCTATTTCAACATAGAAACACCAAGAGTTCATCAAGATTCAACCCCTAGGTACGAACGGTCATGTCCCCCGTTTTGACCGTTCACCGAAACCGGCTTTGAAAATTCCAGAAAATTCAAAAAAAATCGAAACGATGCAAGATCTTCGCGTGGTGTTGTTATATATGCCCTAGTATCCACCAAAAATAATAAACTTGGAATACGACAATTTGGTGGAAAATGTGTTCACAGAAATGAGCTATCTCGTACGAAGATTCATGGCTTTCGGTTGAAATGACGGATGTTTTGGCCACATCCATGGCATAGTTTGTTTAAATGTGCCCATATTCCACACAAAGGTGCATATTGGAACAACTAACAATGTTCATGAAGAAAGTTTTATTTTTCGTTGAATAAAAATACCATTTTCCCTTCCCGGAGTGTCAAAACCGGCTTGTTTTGTGAAGCACATACACAAAATGTTGCAAAAATGTACAAAGTAAAATTCTAAATATATTATGTCATGTTTGATCTACAAATAACAAACTTACTACCTCTGAATAGCTCAAAATACACCTCATTTGAAAAAGACAAATTTCTGCCGATTCAGCTGAAACCGGGCCAAATTTGAACTACAGGTGCCTCGTAGTTTTCTCTTTATTTTTTGAAAAAATCATTTCTAGGTAGCCAAGTACCTATTTCAACATAGAAACACCAAGAGTTCATCAAGATTCAACCCCTAGGTACGAACGGTCATGTCCCCCGTTTTGACCGTTCACTGAAACCGGCTTTGAAAATTCCAGAAAATTCAAAAAAAATCGAAACGATGCAAGATCTTCGCGTGGTGTTGTTATATATGCCCTAGTATCCACCAAAAATAATAAACTTGGAATACGACAATTTGGTGGAAAATGTGTTCACAGAAATGAGCTATCTCGTACGAAGATTCATGGCTTTCGGTTGAAATGACGGATGTTTTGGCCACATCCATGGCATAGTTTGTTTAAATGTGCCCATATTCCACACAAAGGTGCATATTGGAACAACTAACAATGTTCATGAAGAAAGTTTTATTTTTCGTTGAATAAAAATACCATTTTCCCTTCCCGGAGTGTCAAAACCGGCTTGTTTTGTGAAGCACATACACAAAATATGTTGCAAAAATGTACAAAGTAAAATTCTAAATATATTATGTCATGTTTGATCTACAAATAACAAACTTACTACCTCTGAATAGCTCAAAATACACCTCATTTGAAAAAGACAAATTTCTGCCGATTCAGCTGAAACCGGGCCAAATTTGAACTACAGGTGCCTCGTAGTTTTCTCTTTATTTTTTGAAAAAATCATTTCTAGGTAGCCAAGTACCTATTTCAACATAGAAACACCAAGAGTTCATCAAGATTCAACCCCTAGGTACGAACGGTCATGTCCCCCGTTTTGACCGTTCACCGAAACCGGCTTTGAAAATTCCAGAAAATTCAAAAAAAATCGAAACGATGCAAGATCTTCGCGTGGTGTTGTTATATATGCCCTAGTATCCACCAAAAATAATAAACTTGGAATACGACAATTTGGTGGAAAATGTGTTCACAGAAATGAGCTATCTCGTACGAAGATTCATGGCTTTCGGTTGAAATGACGGATGTTTTGGCCACATCCATGGCATAGTTTGTTTAAATGTGCCCATATTCCACACAAAGGTGCATATTGGAACAACTAACAATGTTATGTCAGTTTATGCAATGTGTTCCAGCAATGTGTGTGAAATTCTGTGTTTGAAGATGCTATGTCAGTCTCCAGCAAGTTCCAGTATTTACATTTTATTAACCTCCAGTTAAATTTCAGTTATGTTTAAGTGAATTGGCACACATAAATGTTATATATAAAATGTTGTAATCATCCTACTATTACAAGATCACATATCTCTCCCAGTGGCAATGAAGTATCTATTCGAACTAGAGGTCCTGGGTTCGAGTCCCAGGTCTCGACCTTTTTTTTGGTCATTTCTCAACAGCAAGCATAAGTTCAGTTTCAACAGCAATTCATCAAGCAACCATAAGTTCAGTTTCAACAGCAATTCATCAAGCAAGCATAAGTTCAGTTTCAACCTTGTCCATCAAGCAACCTTGTGCAACAGACAACAACATGCATCAACTACAAGATCCATCTTGGTCATTTCTTAACAACACGCTACAAATTCAATACAAATTCAGTTTCAGCAACACGCCACAAATTCAACTACAAGATCCAACAGACAGCTACAAGTTTCAGCAACAAGCATCAACTACAAGATCCAACAGACAGCAACAAGCATCAACTACAAGTTTCAGCTACAGGAAGCAACAGACAGCAACAGGCATCCATCTTGTGCAACAGGCATCCATCTTGATCAAGCAACAGGCATCTTGGAGACATCAAGCAACACCAAGATGCATCAGGCTGCAATACAATTCAAAAAAGGTTAGTACTATCTAACATCAATGAAATTCCAGTAGGTTAGTACTATCTAACTTACAGAAGCATAGTTATAATTTTTACCTTCATTACCATATGCTACTCATCGTCATCGATGCCAAAACCAGGAATTCTATGCCCAGTCCTATTTTCCCCATCATCACTAGCATACTGCAACATAGTATCATCTCCTTCATCCTCGCTTTCATGTTCATTGACAACAACCTTCCTTTTTTTCTTAATGCCTTCTACAACTGAAGCATCTACAAGAACAGGTTCTTGCCGGTCCATTTGCACTCTGGTTTGGACATTGGCTTCACGTGTCTGCACCGGAACTTCTGTACAATTATCATCCTGATATGTTAGGCCACCACCACCTGGACCCTTTTCCATTTCAGTTTCCTTAATACTCCACAAGTGTCTATGCTGGAACTTTTGCACAACTTGCCAACTTCCCTGCAAATACGTGTCTGGCACATAGAAAACCTTTGTTGCTTGAGTTGTCAGAATAAAAGGATCATTCTTAAACCAAAACTTTGCAGTGTTGATGCTTCTGAAGTGTCCATCATCTCTCAATCCGGCGTTCCTCTTGACACCAAGATCGAACCAGTCACACCGAAATAAGACAACTGAACGGTCCATGCCTCCGCTGGAGTTGTACTTCAAATGAATGATGCTTCTGAGCTGACCATAGAAGTCAAAAGGCTCACCATCGCGATCTCCCTCGGTGACTATTCCACTATTCTGTGTCTTTCTGTTTTTCTCGCGGTCAAGAGTGTGGTACCGGACACCGTCAACGATACATGCTGAATACACTCTTACTCGCTTATCCGGCTCGCATGCCAAAGCAAATAGATCATCACTGACCTTCTTCTCATCATGCATCTTGCCAATCTGCACAAAATAAATCAGGGTGAATAACACACAAAAAGAAGATTGTGTCATAATGGATTCCATGGCTAAATATCTCACATTATTCTTAAACCATTTAGCAAATCCCTTGGCAAGCCTTTTATCAACAGGGATGCGGCTTTCTTGCTTATTCAACTCTTCCTTGAAAATCCTGCAAACCCAAGGAAAGAGTAGTGAGTTAAAACATCTGGTGGGTGATAAAAGTTGGGTTCCTTCCAACCCATGGAGAAAATATAACGAGTGCACAAAATATAACTTACTCTATATATGGTTGCACCTCAGCGCAACTGCTGAGCACAAACCACACCATCTTGTCAAATTCATCATCAACCTCCAAGTACTTTGACCCTCCAATAAATTTCACACCATGATTGAAAACTGACACATCACCAATGTGCGAATCATCCCTCTCACTATTTCTGCTTGGGCGATTCCATCTCGTTTCCACATCATCAAAGTACCTTGAACAAAATGTCAAGCACTCATCGACGACATAGGCTTCAGCAATCGAACCTTCAGGCCTCGCCGTGTTTCGCACAGAACGCTTACAAGTAAGCAGCCTTCTTTCGACTGGGAACATCCAACCATATTGCACGGGGCCTCTAAGCATTGCTTCTTTTGGTAAATGCACGGTCAAATGGACCATCACGGTGAAGAAGGCTGGAGGGAAGATCTTCTCAAGCTTGCAAAGAATTATTGGGATTTCCTTTTCAAGTCTTTTCAGCACAGATAGCTTTACTGTTTTGCAGCACAATTCTCTGAAGAAATTTCCCAGCTCAGCAACTGCTTCATATATATCATGATGCATGATTCCTCGGAGGGCGGCTGGCAAAATCCTTTGGAGAAGGATGTGACAATCATGAGTTTTCAGCCCATGGAGCTTGCATCCATCGGGGGAAACACACTTTGCTAGGTTAGCAGCATAACCATCGGGAAATCTCACGGCTCTGATGAACTCACAGAATGCACGTTTTTCTTCTTTACTCATTGTATACCATGCTGGTGGCATTTCAAATGAATCTTTGCCTTTAGGCCTTAGATGCAACTCTTCCCTTATGCCCATGTCTTCAAGATCAAGCCTGGAGTTCAAAGTGTCCTTTGTCTTTCCTTCAATGTTGAGGAATGTGCCAAGCAGATTATCACATATATTTTTCTCGATGTGCATTACATCGAGATTATTCCTCAATTTGAGATCAGGCCAGTATTCCAAGTCCCACAAACAGGACCTTCGGTCCCAACATTGACCTTCCTCACGCTTTCTTTTCTTCACAAGCTTTCCCGGTCTGACATCTTTGACCTTTTCAAGTTGCTGCTTCAGCTCTTCTTTACTGAATTCTGCCGGCTGGTCACGGGTTTCAGTCTCACCATTAAACTCTGTACTTTTTCGCCAACGATGGTTTCGAGGAAGAAAACGGCGATGCCCAATGAAGCAAATCTTGTTCCTTATCTTCATCGAGCAAGGGTTTTTGTCACAACGCACACATGCCTGATAACCCGCCGTGATCCTTCCCGACAAAGTGTGCAGTGCTGGAAAATCATGGATGCACCATATGACTGCAGCACGCAGAGTGAACTTCTTGTCAGGTGTCAAGGCATCGTAAGTATTAGGTACACCATTCCAAAGATCGAGCAATTCTTCTACGAGAGGCTCCATAAAGACATCGAAATCCTTTCCTGGAGACTCTGGACCCGGTATAAGCAACGCCATCATAAAGTTGGACTGATCCATGCATGCCCATGGGGGCATGTTGTAGGGCACCACAAAAACTGGCCACATGCTATATGACGTGCTCTGGTTTCCGAACGGATTAAAGCCATCTGTGGCAAGGCCGAGTCTTATGTTCCTTGGGTCTTCTGCAAACTTTGGATATTTCTCGTCAAAATCTTTCCATGCTTCTCCGTCCGCTGGATGGCTCAACTCATCTTCCACAGGCTGCCGCTTGAGCTTGTTCCATTGTACATCATCTGATGATTTCTCCGAGAGAAACATCCGCTTCAGCCTTGCTTTCAAGGAAAGTGCCTCAAAACCTTCTGCGGTATCGATCTTTTCCCATCGGCATCTTTCCACCTTGGGCATTGCATTTGGGGCAGCTGTCACACAGGGCATAATCCTTCCGAAACAAGATACAATTATTTGGGCAGACATGTATTGAAACATAACCTAGACCCAACTTGCGGATTATGCTCAAGGCTTCATCATAATTCTTGGGAACACCACTATTAGGGAATTGCAAGGTCAAAAGATTCAGTATTGCGTTGAATGCAGCATTGCTAATCCGGTAGTAAGACTTGACGTGGAGTAACTTCACGGCGAAGGTAAATCTTGAAAATTTCCCCCCTGCAACAGCTACACGCTTAGCCTCCTCTAATACCTCGGCAAATAGTGACTTCTGTCCATCAACATGGTCTTCAGAATTGTACAGATCCCTCAATAAGTCAGGAATCCTATCATCTTCATATCCATCCTCTTTGTCCAAACCATCATCATCTTCCAAAACATTTTCCATAAACTCAAAGTCATCATCACCACCATGGTGTGGCTCTTCAACATCTTCACCATGTTGAGGTTCTTGAAGAAAAGTTTCTCCATGGTGGACCCACCTATCATGTGCTGGCCATCCCATTAAGAAGCAGATGATCTTCCACTATACCTTGGGTCTGTTCTTTACGGTTCAAGCATCGACAACATGGACAAAGAATGGCAGCATCGTTGCCAAATCTTGCGCGGACAAATTGCATGAAATCTTCCACTCCCTTGATATGTTCAGTGGAAAGCTTTCTAACCCCTTTTATAATCCAACTTCTGTCCATCTGCCAAAGACCACAAAACTAAAAGTTACTTTATTCTACCAAATTATAATGCATCACTACAAAATATAGCAGTAACAGAAGCATGCAAATTTGTTGCTTAATTCTTCAGTTAACACATCAATAACATTTTCTTCAGTAACAGAAGCATGTAACTTAAATCAATTACTCAAGAACAAAAAACCTAGCTATGCCATAAATCTCTAATTACTTAATTACACTAAATTACTTTCATCTATTCAAGCAGTGTAGCAGGTGCAGGTGGGGGCTCTAGCTAGACCAGAGAGATCAAGAGAGAAATAGCAGAGGATCAAGACCAGAGAGAGGAGAGGGGTGCATACCCTGCTGTTCTTCGAGCATGAGCAGAACCAGAGAGAGGAGGCCACCAGCAGGGCACAGAGAGAGGCCACCAGCAGGGCGAGGCACTCCTGTCCTGGCGAGGTCAACCAGGGCAGCTCCTTCCCCACCTCCGCCTTTGCCGGCCGCCTCCGCCCCCGCCTGTAAGCACCGAGGCGCTCCGGCGTCGCCGACTTTGTAGCCTCCCTCGCCTCCGCCCCCGCCTGTAAGCACCAAGGCGCTCCGGCGTCGCCGACGGTAGCCTCCCCCGCCTCCGCCCCCCCCTGTAAGCACCGAGGCGCTCCGGCGTCGCCGACGGTAGCCTCCCCCGCCGCCGGTGGCCTCGCACGCCTCCGAACAGATGGTGTCTCGATCTAAGATTCAGACAAGTTGCCTCGATCTAAGATTCAGACAACTTAACTCTTGTTAACTCGATCTAAGATACGAATAAGACAATGCGTCTCTGGATACACAACAGAATAGCGACTACACCTCAATGGCAACGAACGTGCGAACCAAGCAGCACGGTCGGGGTTCGAGTCCCCGCGAGCGCTTATTTTTGCTAACTTAGAAAGCACTGCGCGGGCTGGGCTGGGCTAGGCTGGGCGTGGTGTGCGCGTGGGCTGGGCGCTGGTGTGCCACAATTGTAATGGGCTGGGCGCTGGTATGCCACAATTGTAATAGCAGTACAGCCAAGTGAGAAAAAAAACATGAGACCATGGCCCACTTGTCAGACCAATCACAAAATCGGTAGAGCCACGTGTTAGTGGGCCCCACAAGTCAGTGCGTCTCACCTGCTGAGGTGGCTGCCAAGTAATACAAATCATCACAGCCAACAAACGCATGACCAATTAATTTGGTCTTAGATAAGCAAAAAAAGGGTCATACACCAGGTATCATGTCCTATGACCATCTTGTTAAAGAAAATCATGACTTTTTTGGCAAAAAAGTCATGTGTTTAGTCCCTCCCAAACATGTCATGACCAACAGATTAAACATGGTCATGGATCTATGACAAATTCATCCATGGTCAATAAAAAAGGGTCATGTATCAACATATTTCTTGTAGTG